>OLKM01000624.1:84401-86901 GCA_900291075.1 Melanogrammus aeglefinus | reverse complement strand
CCAGGAGGCCAGTGCCCCGGGGCTAGCAGAGGACCCCCCCCCCCCCCCCGGTGGAGGGTGGGTCTCTGACTCAGACACAAGGAGCCATTGTGGCACGCCGCATCCACTCGTGTTCTTCCCGCTGCTTGGCGTTGGCGGTGCCGAGCGCTCCATTGCCGAGATCCACTTGCCGAGGCCCAGGTTAGTCCGCACAGAGCGGGAACACCGCAGGAAAGAACTCAGAGGCGCAGTTCACAGACCAGCTTCACTTTTATGTCCAGCTGAACCCAGAATGACTTTTTAAATGCCACTCTCCCCGGTCGCTCCCCTGTCCTGCCAGAGCTATGGTTATTAATTATAGTTACAGGTTTTGGCAGAGGAAGTGAGCTCTTTTCTTTTTTGCCGGTTCGACGGATTCAAAGAAAGAAAGGGAGTCATGTTTTATAGCTCCTGGTGGACTCAGCATTGTTTTTGTCCTTGAGGTCTTGGCTACTTTCTGTCCTGATCAACATCTTTAGGTCAGATTAGACTGTGTTTACGTCCCCGTTTACTGGCAGGGTCTCGTGCTTCTGCGATGAGTTATTGCCTCTCAGCAGCGAGGCGATGACGGTTGCTGGGTGCAGTTTGAGATAGAGGACTGGCCGGGCTGGAGGAGAGAGCCGCAGTTTGTCAGCACATTCCCGCATACAACTTCTGGAAAGTCAGAGCTTCAAATGGAGGGAAACCATGGCTCCGCTGTAGGTTTTTTACCGATGGGATTCAGCCAACGCTTGAAGCTGATATCTTAGAGTCACATTAAAGTCTGTATACTCGGTTAACACCTAACTTTGATCTTTTTTAATTTAGTATTTACAGGCTGGCCTACAGTCATGACTCTATGAACGTTGCCCGTTGGCAACGATCCCCACCGAAACGTCTCACAGAGGACTCCCTCTTCTGGATTCCTCCTCGAGATTTCTTCCTTCATAATTGGGGGGGGGGGGGGGGGGGGGGCATTCCTTGCACTTTAGAGGGTTATGGATTAAGGGGGGGTTGTAATATGTTGGGCTCTAGCTAAGGGCTGTACATATACTGTTGACTCAACTACCACAATGTATACTTGAATGTGAATTATAGGATTGAGACGGATCACAGATCACTGTCTCTACATGTTACCTGAAGGATACCGTGCTCACTTTGAGCCTTTTGTTTTTACCCAGCAGCATTTAGTTTTTGTATGTGCACGCGTTCAGCATTCAGCATTCTCCAAGCAGTTTCCCCGTCCCGTAGTGTTGTGACACCTTTCTTTCAGCTTTGGTCCCAGCTCAGGTTCAGGGTCACATAGTTTCCTCCATCCCTTTGATGAGCCGTGGATGTTACCAAACAGAGCCACAATATGAAATGTTAGCAAACATATCTACACATAAATATTCAATGAGATGTACAGCGTAAGAAGATTAGATGCCAAACCAACCTTCATCTTCAACGAAAGAAACACAACAGTGGAGGACGAGATGATAATGATGATGAAGATGATGATGATGTTGATGTTGAAGTTGTAATCTTCTGGCCCTCCATGAACCAGTTCCTCCTGAGGCAGGTGTTGCATGACTCAGCAGCAGCAGCACCTCAGGGTGCCCCAGTGGGTGCCTGTGACAGGGTTATGTTTCCTAAGAGATGAATTTCTCGAACATACCAGGGACGGCCAGCCAGACACGCTGACTGGGCCGATTAGTCAAAACCATTAATTGGGCGGGATCTAAAATAAATGTAAATGCTTGCCAGCTATGGATTGGCCGACAGCCACATCAGCCTCAGTGCTTTAATACTCAAAGGTTGTTTGCAAGAGTGAGCACAGAGCACGAGCTGAGCACAGAGCTAGAGACCCGGTTCAAACAGATACAGAACAGAGCTTTAACAGCCCCGCCGCCATTTTGATTTGTGCGTCATTTGCATCTGAAAGGAGCATCTCACTCCTCAGAGGAGGCCGAGAGGAGAGGAGGCGTGAGCAGGAGGCATGGTGAACCATCTGAATGGATGACTCTTGCAGTTTCTCCTTTTCTTGTAAGGATGCATTCCTGCAGCGCTTGGAGGCTATAAACACGATGGAGTTTTACTACTGATGCTGCTGATGGATATGTTTCAGACAGTCACTCTTTCTTTGGCAACTCTGTGAAACCTCCTCCTTAGGGTATAGGGGGAGGGGGGCGGGTGTCGGCCGTGCCCTGCTATTTATTATCACATGGGCTGACACTGTGTTAATTGATAAGGCCCACATTTCCCCTCCCGCGGTCCGTGTTCGACTGCTCGTTTCATTACTTATGTTATGCAATCAGCTTGGCAGATGAAATTCTACTTCTTAACCTCTTCCATCTCCTTTCCATCTCCGTTGAAGTGACAGTGAGTGGCAGACACGGCAGGAAATGTGTTCCACATGGTGCAGGAGTTGCTTGGAACACGTTGTTCCACTTTGTCTCGGAACATTTTCCATTGTGTTTCATGTGACAGTTGGCATGCTAATGCCAAAGGGTTCAATAATTCT
>OLKM01000624.1:64905-83289 GCA_900291075.1 Melanogrammus aeglefinus | reverse complement strand
AGTCCCGCCCTCTCTCTCGCCGCTGTACCCATGTCTCCAAAGCATGCGCGGAAGTCCCGACCTCTCTCTTCCACTAAGCCCCTCCCTCCAGGTGCTCCATCTGGACAGGAGGATGAGTACTTTGAGGACATAACTTAAATCTACACTGACCCTTTCCTATCACTAATCCCCACTTGGTAAAGTGGGTTTGAATCGCTTCAACGAATTTAGAACGAAATATTTCCTCCACACACATGTCATGGAAGTCCATTGATAGCATGTGGTTGTGTTTAATGTAGACACATAAAAACAACAAGCAGGACGCATTGCCAAGCTGAGAGCCTTCTCTGTTCAGCTAGGGAGCTGTTCTCCATTCAGCTTTGGTTCTTATGAGACTGGGAAGAGGAGAAGACATGTGCATGCAGAGTCAGACACTCACACAGACACACACGGGCAAGCGCGCCGAATGCACTGACACTCACACACACTCATACACTCACACACCCATACACACACACACACACACACACACACACACACACACACACACACACACACACACACACACACACACACACACACACACACACACACACACACACACACACACACACACACACACACACACACACACACACACACACACACACACACACACACACACCCATGTGAGCAGACTCCTAGACACACAGATATTCAAATGGATACCTGTACTAGCAATTATGTGCAGCGTTCCCTGTGCTGTGATAAAGACCATAGTCAGGTTAAGTGTGTGTGAGTAAATACACCGCTGTCTTTCAGCTCAGTAGGGAAACAAACAGCTGTGCTGGTTGGCGTTGGGGACGGGGGTTTCAGAGAGCATCGGGTTCAATTACTATTTACCAATAGCAGAGTGTTCTTTATTTTTGTTTGGGTCTATTAAATGCTAGTGAAAGATTTGCTTCTCAACGTGTTACAACCAGTGCAGAATGTTTCAGACCAGTGTCTGTAAACACAGCCACTGAAACTAACCGTTCGCATCTAATGCATCAAAACTATCCGTCCACCTCAGGCTGAAACATCACCAGCTTTTAATTAGAAAATCGTTTTATTCCCATGGCCTTGAGTTACTTGCGATACTCAACAAGTGCATGTGGGCGGGGGGGGGGGGGGGGATTAGGCGGGGGAGGAATAGGTGGCGGCTGGGGGTCAGCGTCTCACTCGGCCCCCATGGTAAACATTCATAAAGAGACCAAGGGAGTCAGTTACACAAACACAAATAGCTGACTATTCATAGCACTAATGAGAAGGGCCAGGCGGAGCAGGGACGCCCGGCAGGCCTTGAAATACACTGTCGCCACTCGCTGAGTTATGTTATGTCTCCCGCTCCAGCCCTGCCTGTGGGTCTGTGTGTGTGTGTGTGTGTGTGTGTGTGTGTGTGTGTGTGTGTGTGTGTGTGTGTGTGTGTGTGTGTGTGTGTGTGTGTGGTGTATGTGTGTGTGTGGGTGTGTGTTGTGTGTTGTGTGTGTGTGTGTGTGGTGTAAGAGTGTGGGTGGGAGACGGCCAGCCAAGAGGCGTAT
The DNA here is from genome assembly GCA_900291075.1 of Melanogrammus aeglefinus. Taxonomy (NCBI): domain Eukaryota; kingdom Metazoa; phylum Chordata; class Actinopteri; order Gadiformes; family Gadidae; genus Melanogrammus; species Melanogrammus aeglefinus. The sequence goes on along the minus strand of OLKM01000624.1, from coordinate 81,751 downwards.
AATGACAATACAGTTTCTCCATGATTCTCTAACTTTGGCCTTGGTGGTCTCTGAGGGTGGTCTCCCTCACGAGTCCTAGCAGTGCCCCCCGTTGCAGGAACTGTTAGAATAAGTTCCCAGAATTGAGATAGGTGTGGAAGTGAATGTGTATCATTGTGTGTGTGTGTGTGTGTGTGTGTGTGTTGTGTGCTGAATGCTCGTGGTGTGTGTGAGCTGTGTGTGTGGTGTGTGTGTGTGTGTGTGTGTGTGTGTGTGTGCATTTGTGTCCCTGAACTTGAGGTGGGACCTACACTGGAAGTTTGGGTGTTTGGACATTGAGCCTCGACTCGAAGTCGTGTGTGTGTGTGTGATAGTGTTTGTGTGTGTGTGTGTGTGTCTGTGTGTTGTTGTGTTTGTATTGTGTGTGTGTTTGATGTTATGTGTGTGTGATGTGTGTCTGTGTGTGTGTGTGTGTGTGTGTGTGTGCATGTGTGTGTGTGTGTGTGGTGTGTGTGTGTGTGTGTGGGTGGGTGTGTGTGTGTGTGTGTGTGTGTGTGTGTGTGTGTGTGGGGTGGGAGTGTGTGTGTGTGTGTGTGTGTGTGTGTGTGTGTGTGTGTGTGTGTGTGTGTGTGTGTGTGTGTGTGTGTGTGTGTGTGTGTGTGTGTGTGTGTGTGTGTGTGTGTGTGTGTGTGTGTGTGTGTGTGTGTGTGTGTGTGTGTGTGTGTGTGTGTGTGTGTGTCTCAGGCTCTGGGCCCACAGGCTCCCTGCAGACGGCCTCCAGGCCCTTTGAAGCGCCACTGTTTATGTAACCTTTTTTAGAGCGCAGAAGAAGAGCAAAAGCAGCCGGCACCCGGCCCCCCCTAGGGCACTACGCTCCATACGGCACACTAGCCTTGATGTGCGACTCTCTCTCTCTCTACTCTTCTCTCTCTCCTCATCTCTCCATACTCTCTCTCCTCTTCTCTCATCTTTCTCTCGTCTCTCTCACCTCTACCCTCATCACCTCTACTCATCTCCCTCTCTCTCTCTCTCCTCTCTCTCTCTCTCTCTCTCTCTCCAAACTCCAGGCGATACGTCCAGGGATTTCCCCCAGGGTTGGTGGCTGGTGGCTGGGTGGGCAGGCCAGGTTTGCAGGGGTGCAGGATGCATCTTACTCCAGCCCGCCGACCCTGTGTTGCTGGAACCTAATTTCACAAACAAGACTTCAGATCATAATCTAAAGCCTTAAGCAGACATGCTCAATGCTGGGTTTTACTTTCTGTCACTCCATGTTTGTTTAGCCCTCAATGCTGCAGGCAGCACTCTGTAAGAGCGTAATTCAAAGTGAACACAAACTCGGCTAGCACTAGTCAACTTTCTCCTGCTTATAGACTAGTAAACACAACCTACCCGGAAAGCAGCGTAAACTAAAGTATATTTAACTGTACAGATACTTTATTTAAATTGGTTTGTTTGTATGGGGGCTAACGTGGTGAAGACTGCAGTAATAAACTCAGAAAACCAAATCCCTTTCTGAAAGCTCTATCCACTGGAAGGAGTTGCTCTTTGGTAGAATGTCTGTGTAACCGAACAGGAAACAAAGCGTAACTGCTTCCAGCCCGGTGCCTCTCCCCAATAGTTATGTCCTGGCGTACTAGGACTGCTGGATCAGGGGTTGTTCTCTAGTCTCGTGGAGGACAAGGATTGACACTGGGCCATCTGAATCTTTCTATTTGATGACATGTAAATTACAGCATGTGTGAGTGTCTGTCTGTATGTGTGTGTGTTTGTCTGTGTGTGTTTGTGCGTGCATGTGTGTGCGTCTGATTGTTGGTGTGTTGTACATGTGTGTGTGTGTTGTGCATGCGCGCCTGTGTGTTTTATACATTTGTGTGTGTGTGTGTGCACGCGTGATGTGCTTTGCGTTGTACACATTGGTGTGCACGCATGTGTTTCATGCGTGAGCGATTCAGGGTTCGGAGTTGAACTGTCGACCCTGTTTTCCCATACGCCTTTCGATCCATTCATGTGGGGAAGAAAGTGAACTCTTTACTTTGCGGTCTCGTTGGTCTATGTGTTGGACCGGGGCCTTCAATTCATTAAGGCAGTTCCAGAAGGTACCCATGCCTCACACCGGAAGGCTTTGGGGTGGGGGAGGCGGGGGCCTCGGCCAGGCTTGGCACGGCAGCGCTGCAGAGCGGTGACTTCTAACTAGCTGGGACTTAGTGGGGAGTGCAGTCATTAGTAGAGTGTGTTAACCACATGCCTGGCTCTCTTCTCATTAGGCCTCCGCTGTGGGATCCCCGGGCTGAGCCCACAGACATGTGCAGGGCGGGGTGAGGGTTCAGGGTTTGGGGTTTGTTATCGGCTCAAGACGCCCCCGGGTTCTGGTTGAACACGTCGACTGGTTATTTGTTCGGATTTTGTCCTTGACTTTATTTTATTTTAGTTCTATAGTTTTTAGTGGAATGAGAATGACCTCTACCAGAGGCAGTAATGGACATGAATGCGAGACACGTGTATGATATCTGTTTGATTGTCGTTAGGTAAGGGTTAGCATTAAGAACAAGGGTTAGCATTCAGGCTCAGCAGAATTGATAGTTGCTTGGGTGTTTGACCCCCAACCTCGGGTTTGCCTCCCGACATCAGCAGCTACCTGTTTGTACCATGAGCAAGGTGCCCCAAACCCATACCTGCTCTTAAATTATCCGTGTTCACTGCATGTTGCCTATTGGTGGATTTATTGCGTTCTTCCTTTCTCACGTATTCACCTCACTCAAAATGATATACCTCACAGATTCTGTAATTTGCTCTGCTGCTTAATTAATTTAATTTATTTTAAGAGATTGAATTTCAAGACTTGGCGTCTTGCCTGGTCCCTAGAATACCGTCCACGTGACCTGTCTGCCCCTCAATCCTCAACCCTGTCACCCATTCTGATTCAATGAAGTGAACCCGACCATTTTGGGTCGAGATCTGAACAGTCTTTCGTTAGATTGAATAAATTGCAATCATCAATTGTCACTGGCTCCTGGTGTGATGTGTGCGATAAAGACCGTTTTCATGAGTGCAGAAAACTCTGTCCAGGGGAAGCTGCACTCAAAACAATATAACTTGACTTGATGAAAATGATTTAACTATATGTGCCGGGTGTAGCTGAACAATGCTGGCTCTGGGACATGTCTTCAGGACATGGTTTCTGTTCAGGGTTTCAGCAAGTAAGAAGGTTTTTAGTAATCCTGAGTGACATTTCACAATGGCCCATCAGATGCATGATTGAACAGGAATAACTCCCCTTTCTTTTAACCGTTTTGTTTACATTCAACATTGCAAAAAAAACCCAAAAACACATTCATTAAGATGGATGGGTTGAATTTATCTAGACAAGGTTTGAATTGCTTTTGGCTATTAAGTCTTTATGCTCGAAAGACTTGAGTGTTTGTTTTTGTGTGTGTGTGTGTGTGTGTGTGTGTGTGTGTGTGTGTGTGTGTGTGTGTGTGTGTGTGTGTGTGTGTGTGTGTGTGTGTGTGTGTGTGTGTGTGCGTGTGTTGTGTGTGTGTGTGTATTTGTGTGCATGTGTGAGTGCTTGCATGTGCAAGTTTTTGCGCGTGTGTGTGTTTGCCGTGAACCACACACACACACCACACACACACACAACACACACACCACACACACACACACACCACACACACACACACACACACACACACACACACACACACACACACACACACACACACACACACACATATATAGCACCCAGACCTGGAAGTGTTCCAGAGGTGGCTGTGCTGGTGGAGGCGGGCGGGGGTGAAGCACTGGGAGCTGTGGACAGACACATGCTCCATCCTATCTCTTGTGTGTAGCTGACATTCTGGCTCAGTGAGCCTTTTCACCACCTCCACACTATCTGCTGGGGGGGCCAAGGACAGAGCTGCTGAGACCTCTCGCTACATTGCTCTCTCTCTCTCTCTCTCTCTCTCTCTCTCTCTCTCTCTCTCTCTCTCTCTCTCTCTCTCTCTCTCTCTCTCTCTCTCTCTCTCTCTCTCTCTCTCTCTCTCTCTCTCTCTCTCTCTCTCTCTCTCTCTCTCTCTCTCTCTCTCTCTCTCTCTCTCTCTCTCTCTCTCTCTCTCTCTCTCTCTCTCTCCTCTCTCTCTCTCTCTCTCTCTCTCTCTCTCTCTCTCTCTCTCTCTCTCTCTCTCTCTCTCTCTCTCTCGCTCTCTCTCTCCATATCTCTCTCTCTCTCTCTCTCTCTCTCTCTCTCTCTCTCTCTCTCTCTCTCTCTCTCTCTCTCTCTCTCTCTCTCTCTCTCTCTCTCTCTCCACCCCCCCCCCCAACTTGCTTTCTCAGTCTCTCTCGACATCACTCTCTGTGCCAAGAAATATACGAGTACTTTTTCTTTCCTTTCTTTCTACGTTTTTCTTTTTTTATAAACATTTTTCCCTCATATTTCCTTGTCGGTCCCTTGTTGGTAAGAAGAAGGATTTTGTTTATTTTACTGGGAGCCGTGAGCAGAGTGTAACCCCTTTATCAAGGACAAGTCTTCTATAATGTTATCTGTTTAAAATTACGATGCCAAGTTTATCATATATTTTTTAATAAATGCAGTTTTTCATAAAATTAAGAAGTATTCAATTAAATGATACTTATATCCTGCATCCAGCTCTTAAATACCTCACCACAGGTAACTACCATGACTGGCTGCTCTGTGTCGCTGGCTCAATGATCCTGTGGTCACTGTGAAGAATTCAATGCACGCAATCTTTCATTAGGAACTGCTGCTGGAGGTAGCTAGGAGCCTGCTGCTGCTGCTGTGGTGTCCAGGACAGACAGCATTAACACATGCTGACCGGCTGACTGGCCAGGCTGCCATTCAAGAGTGTCCGAGGGTCACTGAGAGAAGAGATGGCATACTTACGTTTTGTATTTGCATGCGGACAATGTTTATCCAAAGCGAACTATCAAAGTAGCCTATAGATATAAATTGAAAGTTCAATAAAGTCTTTCTGTAAAGTTTTTACACAATCCAATTGTGTAGAAACTTAATAGAAACTCACAAGTTTCTCTAAAAGTATCTGGAGGGAGAGCAGAGGGTCTTTCAGAGGCAGAGAGTGTGAAGTCACTAGTAGTGGTAGTAGGAAGTCAATTCAAGAACTAAAACAAACATTAACAGGGGAGATGCTCCCATACATCCGTGTGTAGTGATAGTGATTAGTTCATGTACATGTTTGGCGGGGGGGTTGATTTCTGCCAAGCTCTCCCTCCGGCCGCTGTCTTCTTTCCCCCTGCCTCTCTTCCCCACCAGGGCTCTCCTTCACTCCCACACATATGAACCGCTCCTACTCCTCGCCTGGCCGGCTGCGTCTAGCAGAGCAAGAAGCTGGTCCAGTCGACCCAAATTAAACACAGCCTCGGATTACTGAAACACAACCTCAGAATACTGAAACCTCATAATAATGAGACACTACCTCAGAATACTGAAACCTCATAAGTCTGAGACACTACCTCAGAATACTGAAACCTCATAACACTGAGATACTACCTCAGAATACTGAAACTCATAACACTGAGACACTACCTCAGAATACTGAAACCTCATAACACTGAGACACTACCTCAGAATACTGAAACCTCATAACACTGAGACACTACCTCAGAATACTGAAACCTCATAATACTGAGACACTACCTCAGAATACTGAAACCTCATAACACTGAGACACTACCTCAGAATACTGAAACCTCACAATACTGAGACACTACCTCAGAATACTGAAACCTCACAATACTGAGACACTACCTCAGAATACTGAAACCTCATAACACTGAGACACTACCTCAGAATACTGAAACCTCACAATACTGAGACACTACCTCAGAATACTGAAACCTCACAATACTGAGACACTACCTCAGAATACTGAAACCTCATAACACTGAGACACTACCTCAGAATACTGAAACCTCACAATACTGAGACACTACCTCAGAATACTGAAACCTCATAATACTGAGACACTACCTCAGAATACTGAAACCTCATAACACTGAGACACTACCTCAGTATACTGATAGTATGACTGATGCACTGGTCATCTCCCGTCCACTACTGCAACTCGCTCCTGGCTGGACTCCCTGCCTCTGCGATTAAACCTTTGCAGTGTATCCAGAAGGTGGCAGCTTGCCTCTTGTCCAGCCTACCTAAATTCTCCCACGTTCCTCTGGGACCTCCGGAACTACCTCAGCTGGACGTCTGGTACCGCCAACGCCAGCAAAGGTTGATGTTAGGATCAGCTTCTGCAGAAGACTCAAAACTCACCTGTTCAGAGTTCACCTGGACTCTGCATAGCCATCCAGTCCCTCCTGCCCACCATTGTATGTTGTATGTCCTAGCACTTAATATACACACTTATTGTACTCGCTTAATGTACGTTGTACTTATTCATAGTACTTAATTGTATAGCATCTGCAGTACCTGCTATCACTGCTGTATACAGGGAATTGGTTAGCCTAGCAATTGTTAGTACTTGCACTTGGTTCTATGAAATGTCTTTACTGTACCTACAGCGATATATTGTTTCACTTCTTATGACAAATGTATTTAATGTAAGTCGCTTTGGGTAAAATCGTCTGCTAAATGCCCTAAATGTAAATGTAAATGATACACAACGACTAATACTGAAACACAACCTCAGAATACTGACACACTACCTCAGAATACAACCTCAGAATACTGAAACCTCGGATTACTGAGACACAACCTCAGAATACTGAAACACAACCACTTTATACTGAAGAACAAACCTCAGAATACTGAACCTCAGAATACTGAAAAAGAACTTCAGAATACAGACAAACCACCCCAGAACGACCCGGTTGAGGTGTGTGTGGGCGGTTGGACAGGTTTTGTCTGCAATCATGTTTGGGACGTCCAGTCAAACACGGGTAAGTCCTCACTTTGATCAGCCGCTCCTCAGCCCCCTGGCTCCCACCCAGAATTCCCCCTGCTGGGTTCCTTCCCCAAGTAAGGAATGTTGACCAGCCTCTCTGGTCTTGTGAGGGCGGCGGGTGTGTTGGTGGGCGCCGGGTGCTGAGCCCGGGTTGGAAGGTGACTCCTGGGGCCGGGGTCGGGTTTCCAGTGCGACCTACAGAGAAGAGGAACAGAGGCCTTACAAACGGAAGAGAGAGGGGGAGAAGGAGGTGGGGGGAGAGAGAGAGAGAGAGAAGAAGAGAGAGAGAGAGAGAGAGAGAGATTCTCCATGAATGTGTTTCACCAGGGAACTGCAGCGACTCTCCAAGACTGGCAGCTCAGAAACAGACGAGACCAAAGGACAAGTTTCATTTTCTGAACCACATCCATTATCTGGCAATCACTCTTTCAGTTTTATTTATTGTAGTTCAATGCATGACTTACTTTTATATTATGGGAATTAAAGGAAAGTCTTTGACATCTTCTACCACATATGCTTCTCTGAGACCAAGGTCATATTTTTGCTCTTTGTTACAAAATGATCTCCAGTGAAATTCCTAAAACTGATGGGATAAAGTATTGTGTTTTATTATATTATCAGTCAAAAAAGAGAACAAATATATTTGAATACTACTGTTTTATCCAAATGTTCACCTCAGTTTATAATATCCTGCACAGTTGAGGCAGAAAACAGGTACCGCCAAACGCCTCAGGGTAATCCAGGTTCTTGAAAGGTCCCGTCAAACGCTGCAGGCACTTCCACACTCCGGGATGCTGTGATCGAACGCCCCGGGCTGTTCTAGAACCCTGACAGGTCCAATCCAAGGCTAGACCGACTCCGTTCCCAGTAGAGCGGCTGGAATGATCGGAATGAGCTCTTCTCACTCCATTCCCTTTGTCTCTCTGTGTATTGACAAGACCAAGGAGTGTTTCTTGTTGAGTGAAAGGAATCCAGTATGGGTTGTATTTTCCCTCCTAGAATGTCTTTGCAGTCTGTCTATAATCCTAGCATCTTTCCTTCGACAAAATCTGTGTTTTTTTATTCTGTAGAAAACAACATGAGTGGATTTCATGTTGATGTAGCTTTACTGATTACGTATTAATGAAGGGAAATACGATATCAACTAGATCATGATCATTAAAAGAGATGAAACACACGTTTTTAAACCACATAGAGAAACGTAGTGTGTGATGAAGCTGTACATTCAACAGCAACCTATACTTACTCAGTAAGGTACAGATTGTATAGATGACCCACATAGTGACAAGCACACACGTGCACGCACACCATGCTAAAAGTGACAGCGGCACGGATACCCGTCTGAGAATCCCGGACGGCGTGCGTCTAGACAGCCGACGGAGGCTGATATTAGTCAACGCGTGTGCTGCACCGTTTATAGGCGACAGAAAAGACAAAAGAGGGACGCCTTTTGTGCGCTGTCACTCGGGTGACAAAGCCTCTCTGTCTGGACGTGTGATGAACTCCCTCTCTCTGTTGCAATCCAACACATTCTCTCCCTGCCTCTCCCGCCCATCCCTCTCATTCCACCCTGCTCTCCTCCGTCCCAACGCTCTGGGGCTGCCTGGCCGGTCTGGGAGCCGCTGCACTCTACCTGCTCTCTCTCCCCTGCTCGCTGCTCTCTCCCTGCTTGCTGCTCTCTCCCCACTAGCTGCTCTCTCCCTGCTTGCTGCTCTCTCCCCACTAGCTGCTCTCTCTCCACTAGCTGCTCTCTTCCTGCTCGCTGCTCTCTCCCCACTTGCTGCTATCTCCTTGCTCGCTTCGCTGATCTCTCCCCACTAGCTGCTCTCTCCCCCTCTGCCCTGCTGGCTCTCTCCCTGCTCGCTGCGCTCTCGCTGCTCTCTCCCTGCTCGCTGCTCTCTCTCCGCTCTCCCCCATCTCGCTGCCAGCTCATGTGGGCTAAACTTAACTTCCTGCCATCCGTGACATTTATTACCACACCCTTCCTTGTCAGTGCCGCCTCCTGGCACACACACTCATTCAAAAGCACACTCGTGCACACACACACACACACACACACACACACACACACACACACACACACACACACACACACACACACACACACACACACACACACACACACACACACACACACACACACACACACACACACACAGACACCTATTCATGCATGAACACACTGACATGCATGCCTAAATGCACAATCCCACAGAACACACACATGCATGGGCACATGTGCAGAGGTTGCACACACACATGCATACAAATAGGGCCAGCCTGCATACACACACATACGCTCTGTCTTTAGCTCTCTTATGCGCTCTCTTTCTTTCTCTCTCTCTCTCTTAACTCAGACATAGCAGCCAGGAAAAGACAGACAGCTTGGAGGGAAAGCAGTAACACACACACACACACACACAACACACCCACACACACACACACACACACACACACACACACACACACACACACACACACACACACACACACACACACACACACACACACACACACACACACACACACACACACACACACAGCATGGAACGCCTCCATGTAAAACACAACCCAAACAAAATGCTCAGAGACAGTCCGTCTAAAATTATCCCTGGCTGGAGTGGAGAACCAACTGGAACCTTCCATGAATATATACGCTATTGTTGTGAAAGGAAACAACCTTTTGGAACAGCTCGTTTTGAATCCATTGAAAGAGTAGGCCCTCAGCCGTGATGCATAACAAACAATGAACAGGAACATGGTCATTTCCTGAAAACCACTGCTGCGTTTATACCTTCAGACCTGTCCATGTATCTCTGTTTCTGGGTGGGTGATAGTGTGTGCTGTGATGTGTGTCAGCGTGTGTTTGTACACACGCTGACACACAGGTTAAGGTTAAGTGTGTAAAAGTGAGAGAAAGAGAAGGGAGATTCGAGATTGTGTGTGTGTGTGTGTGTGTGTGTGTGTGTGTGTGTGTGTGTGTGTGTGTGTGTGTGTGTGTGTGTGTGTGTGTGTGTGTGTGTGTGTGTGTGTGTGTGTGTGTGTGTATACACGAGTGTGTGTGCATGAACATGTATGTGGTGTGTGTGTGTGCATGAAAGTGTGTGTGTGTGTGTGCACGTGTGCATGTGTGTGTTAGTGTGTGTGTGTATGTGCATAAATGCGGTGTTCGTGTGAGTTTGTGTGCATGAAAGTGGTTGATAAAAGTGTGTGTGCGTGTGTCTGTGTGCGTAAAATGGTGTTTACATATCCCACAGTTCTTATCAACAACCCCAGCCACGAGGGGAATCTAATCTCACCTTGAACTACGCGTCGGTGGGCCAACACGTCCTCCCCTTCACCCCCCAGCCCGGCCCCAGCAGACTCTTGATGCTGGAGCCCTTTTGTGTAAACACTTATTATCTGAAGCCAGGAGAGAAACCTTCACTCACCTCCCTCAAGACAAACAATGGATCCACTAATCTGTATCCACAAATGGAGCATATGTAGATTATACAAAGATGCTGTTGTTGTTTCAACACATACAATTGTTTCTACTTCTCTTTGGTGTAAAGTGATGACCGAAAGACACGTTTTAAATAAACCTAAATAAATAACAGATATAAATGTAGAAATGGGTGTATAGTTTTATGAATAGAATGATGTATCGATCAATGCATAGATGGATGGCTACACTGATGTCGTGGAGTGTGTGTGGTTGACGGCCGTTTGAAGCAGCCTCACCTGGCTCGAGTCAGACTCATCAGGCTCTGAGGGTGGCTGAGGTTGCAAACCTGTGGTGCAACGAGCAATTAATGCAACACAGGTTGAACCAGTCGTCACCACACACTCACAGGAAGCCTCATATGTGACGACGTGGGACATCTGCACTGTGCCACCGCTGTCCAGCATACAATGCAGTTGATCTCAAGAACATCAGTCTGTGACCTGCGTCAGGGGAACCCAGTGAAGCACCTAGTTGGCGTGGAGCAGGGACAACTGCTACGGATGTAGAGATGGATAGATGTATAGATAGATATATAGATAGAAGTGTATCGATCGAAGTATAAATAGATCTATAGATAGATGTGTATAGATAGAAATATATATAGAAGGCTTTTGACCGGTTGGAGTGGGGATAGCTGTGGGAGGTCCTAAGACTTATGGGCTTTGGGGAACACTTTATTTCTCTGATTTCAGGTTCTTTTTTCCAATCCCACAGCTATGGTATTAATGGGGAAAATCTGCTCCTCGCAGTTCAAAGGTGCAAGGGGCAGTCGGCAGAATCGTGTTCTCTTCCCTTTTTTGTTTGATTTATCCTTAGAACCACTTGCACAGACTATACGTTTATCGGCGCACCAAGTTCCCATAACATAATACAGATCACCATATATCGTTGTATGCCGACGACATTTTGCTTTATCTTGGTAATGCCCCTCAATCTGTATCGTATCTTCTGCTGATTTTTAAAGACTTTGGCAGTCTCTCTGGATATAAAATGTATTGGTCCAAATCAGCCCTGTTTCCATTGAATGAAGCTATGTGCAATTCCAAAGAGATTTCTGTGATCCCCTTTGTGAAACAATTCTGTTATTTAGGTATTCAAATACATTCTTTAGTTAATATGATAACTAAAAACAATTTTAATTCTATTTTTAGAGCTGTGGAATCAGATTTGGAGAGATGGATTAAAATACCAATCACGATTTTCTATAATTAAAATTAATGTTCTCCCTTGGATAAACTTCTTCGGTTCTATGATTCCCCTGCCACCTCTAATGGGGTATTGCGGATAGGCTGAATTCACTGTAAATTTAATTCATTTCAAAAGGCAAACGCTCTCGAATTAAATGTTCCACACATGGCCAAAATCTCCCTAATTTAAAATTGTATTTTTGGGCTCTGACCCTTAGTCCCCTTCACTCTTGTTTGAGTGATATTTCTGTCTCCTGGCGCCCAATAGAGGAGAAATTTGTGTTCCCACCTATACTGCAAGATGTAGTACATTGTAATATTCCTCTCAAACTCTCTGAGAAAGCACACCAAGAGCAACATAAAAATTCATCAGCATTTTCCTTTATTTCATAACTATGACTTACTACTGAGAGGTCGGCCTGGCTCATTTCCTTATATCTGATAGAGGGATCCATATAATTTCAGATATTACAAAAGATTTCAGTCTTCCCTCATTTTAGGACATTCAGCAGCAGTTCAATTTACCAACGTCGTCCTTTTTCTTCTATTTGCAGCTGCGTTCTGCTTTAAATGCCTTAAGAATCCCCTTGGAGCAAGAACTACCACTGCATTCAATACAATGTATATATTCTTGTATTGGTATGCGAGCTCTGGTCTTGAAATTATATTCCTTGTTGATAAAGGCAACATTCAAACCTATGCCAAATGACAATATATGGAGAAAAGACTTACCATTAATTCCTTCTGTATTAAATTGGCCTAGAGTCTTGTCCAATATTTTAATCTCTTCAAGAAACCCTAATCAACAGGTGACGTATTATAATTTTGGAAATGTGTATTTTCTTGTCTTTCAGTAATCATGGAATGTATTGTACCTTTCTCTCCATTGGTTCTCCTTCTGAACGATAATTCTCTTTTAAGGTTTTCTTTTCAACAAAGACGGGTGTGGCTGGCCGGTCTAACGGCAGCAAAAGAATTGTAGCATTAAGTTGGAAGGCCCCGCAGTCTCTTCAGAGGCAACAATGGCTGCTTGCTTTTTTGGACATTCTCACTATGGAACAATCAGTTGGAAGAACACATGGTGCAAAACCAAAGAACTTGGATATTTTAGCTGATGCTGCAGAATGTGTTAAATTATTACTTTAACCTATTATTTGTCTGCAAGTCCTGTTGGTGGGAGGGGTGGGGGGGGGGGGTGGGGGTGTAGGTCTGTCATGTCATGTCTTCGTTGTTGTTTGTATGTTTTGTATGTAAGTACAGACACTAATGAAAATGTGATCAAGAACAAAAAGAAAAAAAAGAAAGAAATATATATTTATATGTATAGGTAGATGTATAGATAGATGGATAGATGTATATATCAATCTATATATAGATAGATGTATATAGATAGAAGTATAGATAGATATAAAGATGTGTCTATCGATCGATGTGTAGATAGATGTAGAGAATATGTGCTGTATATCTTGATGCACCGACAGAGAGACGGACAGACATTAATTAATGGATGTGGCTATGGCCATGGTCCGTCTTGAGACGGGGTCTGACACAGAATGAGCTCTCCCAGAGTACAGCTTTCACACCAATCCCCCCCCCCCCCCGCCCCCCGCCCGCCCTATGGTGATTGATTCCCTCCGCGTCCGTCCCCAGGGAGGCAGTGTCTCGCGCCAGACTTCACATCTGTTGCGCACACAATCACATCGATGCTGTGCAAGCACAAGAAAAACCCAACAAAACAAAACAACAACATGCCGAATGACTGCCAGAGAGCGGTGGCGTCCTGGAGCTGAGTTCCCCCCCCCTGACTGAAGTGTGGATGTACCTGAGTGTGTGGACGCACCGGCCGCCCCACTGGGAGGTTAAGGAACGAGGGGCCGATGACAGTCAAGAGGGGGACGGCGAGTCCCAGTGCTGTTCTGGGAATCTGAGCCCCCGGTGTAAGATTGGAAAAACGTGTCGGTGCTTCCAGCGAAGGCGTCCTCATGTTCCTCTGTCAACACTGGTTCATCCGGGCTCGCCGTGAGAGAGGAAGTCCGGGGGAAAAGGCCCACTTCTGAGGCCCTGCTTGAGTGTTTCACCTCCAGGGGCCAGGAGAGGCAGAAGTCAAGGCTACAGAGGACTGGATGGGAGGATGGGAGGTCTTGGCTGTTTGTTCCCACTGTGTGGTGGGAACCCTTCTTGGCCCCCTTTTTTCTCTTTCACCATTTCGTTGACTTGCAGAAGAGGAGTGAGAATCCTTGAAATACACAAGCACAGTGTAGACGTTCCCATAAACGCCAGAGGAAGCCATACTTAAATTGTCAAAAATGATGACATTCATATTCCTTTTCTTTTTTGGATTTATTTCAGCTGAGCATGTTGTGTCACGTCAAAGCATACATCCAGGCGGAGGAATATCACACAAGACAGAACTCCAATCAAACGCAATGATTTCTCAGGCATCGTTTTCTCCTCGCTGATTGGCAGAATCATTGCAAACTGCCACAGTGTATATTTTTCATGTAATCATTTCAATGCAACCCTCTGGGATTGCGAAAATTGCTGTCATGAGTGCTGCACAGACATGCCGCACGCTCCAGCGCTAAAGTAAACACACGAGAAAGGGCCTTGCTTCTCTGTTTATCCTGCTATTTCTATCATCAAACAGATAAAAGTGGCTTGTTCTTAATCAAAACATTCTGCACGTACAATGGGCTTTCCCGCCCCTCGTCTCTAAGCCTTCTGGTCTGGATCTGGATGTGCATTTCATTTGAAAACTGGGGCTGTAACTGATGTTCTGGAGGCATTTTAATGGCATTTACAAGTTTTAATTCAAAGTGCCCTTCTGGACCTCTCACACTCACCCCACCCATCCCAGCCATCCCAGGCAAACCCATCCCAACCAAACCCACCCCAACCCTAACCCAACCCAACCCTACCCCATTCCAACCAAACCAAACCCATCCCAACCAAACTGAATCCATCCCAAACTAAACAAAACCCATCCCAACCAAACCAACCCTAGCCCAACCCAACCCATCCCAGCTATCCCATCCAAACCAATTCCATCTTACCCAAATCAAACCCTTCCCAAATCGACCAACTCATACCACTGAAATCTATCCTACCTAATCCCACCATCACACATTGTAGTTCATTATTATTTTCTCTCTCTCTCTCTCTCTCTCTCTCTCTCTCTCTCTCTCTCTCTCTCTCTCTCTCTCTCTCTCTCTCTCTCTCTCTCTCTCTCTCTCTCAAAGACCCTCACAGCTGTGACCATCAATTAGCACCGGCTTATAGGAAACAGATGACCATTAATGAATTAGCCTGCGTGTTTTGAATTGCTTCTTCCAAGCAAGTGCCAAAGCAGCCACATGAAAGCATTCCTCTGCCCGTCGGGCCCGCTGGCCAGGAATCACACAGCTTTGTGAGAGGCAGCCCAGTGAAATCTGTCCATGTTGCCTTTCCCCTCCGCTGAGTGTGCATGCAAACAGTCACACACACACACACACACACACACACACACACACACACCACACACACACACACACACACACACACACACACACACACACACACACACACACACACACACACACACACACACACACACACACACACACCAGCAGAATATATGTGATTATCTGCATGCACACATTAGACACAAACACACATACGCATACACATACACATACGCACGCTGCAGTGGATATTGTGTTCTCAGTAGCCCATGTTCTGACAGACAGGTCTTTCCAACAGGAACCGTACCTGGCTTTTGGAGACAAACAGGTCTTTGCCCCAGGAACAGTACCTAGCTTTTGGAGACAGACAGGTCTTTCCCACAGCGACAGTACTTTGCTTTGGGCGACAGAAAAGTCTTTACGACAGGAACAGTACCAAGCTTTGGCAGACAGACAGGTCTTTGTTGGACAGCTACACTCGGGCAGTCAGCACCTCCATATGCGCTCGTGGGCTCCCATTAGGTCCATATTACAGCCAGGCTGCCAAAGTACCCCCCCCTCCCCCTCCCACAACACCAAACCCCAACTCCCCCCCCCTCCCATCCCCCCAATCACATCCCTCCTGAGCCCGCCTCCTCCAGACATTTTGTGGTTCCATCTCAAGTTCTCCACTTGTTGGAGATTCCCTGATTAGTGTCGCAGAGGGCCGTGTCTGAACTGAGAGTCTAAGCTCCCTCCAACCTCCCCCTTCCTCCACAGTTGCCAGTCCAAGCAGACTCCCCCGCCGCCAGCCTCCCCCACCACCTTACCCCAACCCCCCACCCAACAAAGACCTCGGCCGCCACCCCCACACCCTAACACCCCAAGACCCAGACTCAGCTCCAGCCTTCCATCAAGGTAAGTCACAGGGTCTAAGACACAGAACGTCAGGATTTACTTAAAGCTCAACTTGAATGACCACCACCACCACCACCAGTCAGTCATTTTCATCCCCCACTTCTCGTTTCCCTTGGCAAATTCAAAGTCAGCCATTCATGCCAGTTGGACCACAGCCTGTTCTAAAGGATTAAAGTGCAAGCATGTTCCCCTCTGCTGCTAAACAAAGGTAGACCGACTCCAATTAGTGGCCCGCAAGTGTACAACCAGCCCCACGTCTCTGACCAAGCTAAAAGATTTGTCTGTCATTAATTTTCCCTTTTTGCCTCTGACTAAGTCTGTTGTAACAAATCTATTTGGTCAAAGTCAAGAGTTAAAACATTTATTTTAGCGGGTTGAACATCCAACGTTGTCATTTTAACGTCCAAATGCAGCTTGGGTGTGAATACACTAAACCTTCCTCTCCCTTTATCCCTCTCTCTCTCTCTCTCTCTCTCTCTCTCTCTCTCTCTCTCTCTCTCTCTCTCTCTCTCTCTCTCTCTCCCTCTCTCTTCTCTCTCTCTCTCTCTCTCCTCTCTCTCTCTCTCTCTCTCTCTCTCTCTCTCTCTCTCTCTCTCTCTCGCTCTCTCTCTACCCTTCTCTCTATCCCTCGTGTTGCTCTCTCCCTCTCTGTTTCTCTCCCTCTTCCTCTCTCTTCCTACCTAATTGCCAATATCAGTTGGAAGGATGTTTGGACAGTGGTTCGTCAGCTCTATCAATTAACAGCATAATTAGGGTGAAAATTAAATTCACCCTTCCTCCGGTCCCGGCCTTCCTTCCTGTCGCTTTGGTCAGCACCAGCCTACGATCTGGACTCACAAGCACTCTCTCTGTCCTGAAGCCTTTTCTGTTATGCACAGAGAAAGAACCGTGAGCTGATGCAGATAAGCAGGGCCTTGGCCCGCTGTG
>OLKM01000624.1:0-60231 GCA_900291075.1 Melanogrammus aeglefinus | reverse complement strand
GGCTTTAAAGAAAGACAAAAAAAAAATACACCCACACTCAACACACAAACACATATTTTGTAATAAAGACATCGTTCAGACTCTTGTCAGAAGTTGCAAATAACAAGAATAATCAGTTGGATGCAAGAAAATGGTAAAAGACAGACATTGTGTGAGGTATGAAATTCCAGGCTTTGTAAGGCCTTGCAGTTTTCCGGGTTTTTGTAACTGAGGTTGTAGCAGCTTAAGTTTTGTGGAAAAAAACCCAGTTAAAATGTACGGTGACCAAGAGTTCCCTGACACAAGTACACAAACAAACAAACATTGTTTTTTTTCCTGTAGCAGACTGCCTAAAACACATCTATAGACCAAGTAAAAGTAATTCCCTTTGCCTCACCGAGCTATGACAACCACTCAACTAGAAAGGAACTAATGTGTGAGCGCCAAGAGGAATGAAACTCAAGGTTGGACAGTAGTTCTGCTATGCTCTTGTGTTTACAATCAACCTCCTTGTTAGCACGACTAGCGCTTGCCCTTGCATTGGACCGTGTGGGCGTGTCAGCGTAAACCCAAAGACCGATGCAGATGGTGACGGTCAGAAAGCTCCCTGAACAAAGATTCTACGACTTGAAAAATATTAACCCCGCGGTTCTGACCTGTAAGTTGTCGAGAGCGAGAGAATGAAACTATGAAAATGGTATCCTGATTTCCCAACGATAAACTTGACATCTTTCCGGTCGACGGAGGACAACGTGAGGGACTTTCACACACACACACACACACACACACACACACACACACACACACACACACACACACACACACACACACACACACACACACACACACACCTGTAACTACAGTGTAGTGGAACTACAAAATAAACCAATGTATTCCTGCAAGGAACGCTATGGGAGGGGCGGGGCAGAGGGACGATCGACCAAAGAAATGATGAGGTTGGACAGTTACACAGATTACTTGTGGATTATAGCATCTACAACGAACAAGGTACTTTACCCAGTCTCATTCTAAAAAAACCTGACGTGCGACTCCTCCATTCGTAATAGGATGCAGAGGACAGGTTGACCATTTAACACACGACAAAAGCAACAAAAAACAGCAAGTATAGGTAAAATTCACCTTTGTCCAGTACAAAAACAGAAAGTAAGCCTACATGCCCTTCCATCTCAGATGTGGGTACAAGTGTCAATATTACAACATTAAGCAGAGAACATGTCCTACTAACCTACCTTGGAGGGGCGGGGGTTTGGGGGGGGCGGGGGGTGGAAACAGAAGAAAGGTCCAGACTCCCGGGAGCATTACTTTTGTCCAGTATAAAAGACTTGCGGCAACATGACATACAAGAGTTAAAAGGACCGTTACCTCTTTGATATAGGTTTACATATCGAGAAAAGTCCATTGTTGATCCAGTGCTGATGCATTAAGATATTTCTGATGAACCGTGTTACCCTTCCCGTTGGCTGGAAGGCCCTTGTCGCAAACATGGTGGTCGTGGTGGTGGCACTGGTGTCGGAGATGCTATCCCAGCGCTGGTGTAACAGCAAGTCAGCACGTCGAGTGAGGTAGCATGGGACGAGTTACTGATCTTCCTCCTCCTCCTCATCTTCCTCAGATGACTCTTGGGAAGGTTTGTCTTCTTTCTCCTGTTGTGTGAAACAAAACCATAAATAAATGGGTGTGATTATTGCAAAAAGACGCCGAATGTGAACGTTGCCAGTGGACTGAGCAATAGAAGACATAAACGGCTTTATGATGGGGCTACTGATGAGTCACCCTCTAAAATACTTTTGACTGAACTTTTCACTTGAAGGAATTCCGAGTGTCACCATAGAGCAGAAGTGTGTTATTGATTGTGTGATGATGCACGCTCACAGGAATGGTGAGACATCTGTAATGTGTGGTGAATCATAGCGCGGGTGAGTCACAAGTTAACTCCACATCCTCCTTAAACAGTACCCTCCGCCCCCCACCCCCTGAGATGTTCATTCATAAAAACAGAGAGGCCCGTTAACAAAAAAAATAAAAATAACCGGGGAACTCTGGGTCACTCTCGTGTCTCGTGACTAATACAACCCAGGAGGACGCGAGGGCGCACGTGCGCACACGCACACACCCACACCCACACACACCTCTTTGAAGGAGTTACCGTTACATTTAGGGAATAGGCCTATCTCACAAAAATCGGAAATGACGTCACACCGGGTAAACATTCGTCCGGCGAAGTCATTTTTGTATTGCCGTCAATGCAAAAATGGACCGTTTCTTCGCCACTTCCCTGGTGGGTTTTCAGTCAAAACGACTGGAAACAGCTCCAGTGTTCAGCCTAGCACTCCCGTCGGTATAATCAGCTGCTGAGAAATGCCGACTACAGACCAGTGTACTCCCCTTCTGAATCACGAAATTAACTCCTTCATCCCGTCTGATCGCCCTGACCCACTGCTGTCTTTGGTCTGTATTAGTTGGGAAGTCGTGGAAATGCAAATACGGTTGTTTTTGTTTGGAATTGGCGGATAGAGGTACACAACAGAAGCTCTTGTTTTTTGACTGCGCCATTGTCAAATATCATGGACTACGCGACCGGAAGTCACTTTACCCGGTGAAGGCAAAATCGAACGCCGAACCAGGAAGTTGTGAGATAGGCCCATTGTATGCATTTTTACTACAATCAAAAATGAGCAATATCAACATGCACATATTAATTTCAGATATATTGAAGTGAAGTTGAATGCTGTCAATAAATCCAAATGAGGAAAATGTGATTTTTATCATAAATATTGCCCTTCTATCTCACTACCTCGTCTATCGAAAGTGTTGGACAGAGATTAAGTAACGACAATGCACATATTTTTTTTAAGAAAAATAAAAGGTGTGCCATCCTACCTCCTTCTTGGGCCGTCCTCTGCGTTTGGCACCTGCAGTTGCGGTTGCGGTTGCAGCTGCTGCTGGCGCCTTCTGCGCAAACAAAATAAATACCAAGTTAGTTGGGGGCGGGGGGAGGAGGGGGGGGGAGAAGCCAAATCTTCAAACATGATACCAGACGATACACGTCTACTGAAAAGTTGCCTTTTCTGGTTCTGGCTACAAAAAGCTACTTCATTTTGTGAACCTTTAAAAAAAAAAAGGTTAATAATCTTAACGCTAATCCTTCCACTGCCTGCAGGTGGCGGTAGCGCCGCTGCTATGAGACAGATGGAAAAAGGGCAGCGAGTTCATTGGCCATTATCTGGAAGGCCGACAGGAACTGCACACAGGGCACTCCAGTTCGCTGGCCACCTGGTCTTAGGCTCAGAGACAGCTGGTGCAACTGAGCAAGACACAAACCACCCTCGATTAGAAGCTCATGTGTGCAGAGCAAAAAAAAAAAAAAGTTTAATATGACATAAAATAATAATAAAAAAAAATTATAATTAAAACAAATATTAAACACAATATAGACATAATATACACAAGCAGCCAGAGGGATGATTACGTAAAAACTATTCCTAATGCGCTGCTGGTATTGGGCTGTCCACATCTCGTCGCTATATCAGCGTGGATCTCAGCCCCCGGTCCCCAGCTCTCCCTCCCTGAGCACCGGGCATATCAGACATGGTGGGAGCACGTGGGGGGGGGGGGGGGGGGGCGGCTGGCGGTGTGGTGGAGGAGGAGGGGTATGGGGGAGAAATCAGCTTGTTGCTACGGCAACGGCCAGCCGAGAAGAACAAGGGTTGTAAGCTGTGTGCGTGCGTGTGCGTGCGTGCGTGTGCGTGTGCGACAGGGTTGTTGGTGAGCCCAACGTCAGCCCAGAGGACGGACGGGTCTCGTGGCCTCATGCACCTGCAGCTACACGCCGACGGGAAGCCTTGCAGCGAACCGCCGCAGGGGGCGGGAGCATCTTTATCGTAGATAGAGAACAATAATAATAAAGAGAAGGGAGGGCTGCTCCACCAAGGTCTGTCTGAGTGGAGCCGCAGCCTTCGCGTTGTTTTGACACTCTGGGGGGAAGCGGCTCTAAAGTGCAGTTGGGTTCCACTTAATCACAAAGAGCGACAGCACATCCTTGCGAGAGAGGGACAGGGTTTTCTTGTGTGCTACCGTTACTGTACAGAGGAAACGTACATGCACCGCAAACGGGATGAGGGAGAGGCCAGGGAGGGCAGGTGGTGGTGGTCTGGCGGTTGGTGTGCTTAACATGAGGAAACGCTGGTGGGGCCCGAGGTCTCTAGTTGAGGGGCGCCCTCCACACACACACACACACACACACACACACACGTGTTTACAGTTTGTGTTTCTTGTCATTACGCACGAGGACATTAAAGCCACGATGTAGAAACACGCACGGCGGGTGTTGACTTACTTTGCCCTTGGTGACCGTCTTGTTTTTGCTGCCCTTCGGCCGGCCCCTGGGTCTCTTTGGTGTTGGGGATCCACTAGGTTCCTGCAGAAAGGAGGGACACACACGGACACACACACACACACACACACACACACACACACACACACACACACACACACACACACACACACACACACACACACACACACACACACACACACACACACACACACACACACACACACACCTTGTTGTATATTCCTGCGAGTGTTTGTCACCGTGCAACTGTTGACATAGCAACCATGCAATTCAATGCTTAAACTGACTACGCTGAGTGACAGCCACCTAAGCCAGTCATTAGAACTTATACTGCCCTACGTCCTCTTGTGCAATGAAAACTTGTAGGGTTAACACAGGTTCAATGGATTCAAATTACACATTACCCATAAGTGTGGTGGACCCTCCAAATTGTTTCATCCTAAATAAACCCCAACTGAAGCAAATCCAAAGTGAAAGGACTAGGGTGGAAACGTCTACAACATATACAGCAACCCCCCAATTACACAGAGTTCATCTTTGAGAACAGATTTTCAGAAATGGAATATATTTAAATGCACTGCCTTTACTTACGTCAGACGTTTTCACCTGCGGCTGTTTACGGGGTCTTCCACGCCCCCTTTTCTCTGTTGCCTCCTTTTCTTTCGTCGAGACTGTCCCCTTGTCACTCATTGTTGATGCTTTTTCGACCTAGAGAAATCGATTATTATTATAAAATTGATCAATTATATCAGACGAGGCCTGGGCACCATATAGCACAGCATGCACACCGCCGTGCTCAAAACATAATGCCGAGGAGGATTGCGCCGGTAAAACGTTTAACTCAATAATCCGTGCTTATTTCGAGGGACTATTTATACATGCCTCATCGGCACTCGATTACACAGCCCATGGGGCAAGACAAATGGGATTCGCACCAACAGCCCGGTACGGTATTGCAATGGAGGCTGCGCACACTTGCCAAACATTTAAACGTAAAAAAAAGCTTTCGAGGCCTTGTTTGTTATTGTGGTCAATGGTCGGGCCTACAGGAAGAAATACAACTACTTCTACACTGTATCTGCAGGCATAGCCCCTGTGCGATCCTCTACACGAATATACAATAGCTCCGCTATGCTCTCCGTTAACCAACCCTGCCTTTAGACATGCACTCTCTGCTCCCCGTGTCTGGCGATCAGTCATCGGATAAACAGTTCGGGTTTGGTTACTTCATTGCGGAAGATCGAGCCTAATATATACATAGATATACATATAGAACGCTATGTATATATAAACCCAGCATGTAAATACAAAGCGTGAGCTCCCACAAGTCTACCGTCTGATGCGTTTAATCCTGCCGGCCAAGAGGCTTCTGCAGCGTATACTCTTCTCCTGGTGCATTTCGGCTCTTACCTTATCCTTCGATTTCAGGTTTTGTTCAATTAAAACGAAATATTCTCATGAATCTTGACTGGCTAAACCCGGTTAAAACCCCTCTGGTGTCTATAGGATACGGCTTGATTCGTCAGACCGCGTATCTCCCGCCCCTTTTAAATCCCGGTTTATAGAGCCTTGAAAAAAAATCTGTTGTGAATGAGAAAGGAAGTGAGCATATTTTTTAAAGAAATTGTTTTGGATTACCGGCGAGGTGGACTGCTGCAAAAATAACCCACGGTGATCTATAAATAGTACGTGTGTCTTGTCCACAGAAGATAAGCAAAAGGCGCCAGTCTGGAGTTTTAGCGCAATTTAAAGAACCGCCCTCATGGGAGCGCAGCACCGGAGGGCGGGGATATGATAAATGGGCCACCAACGTGTGGTCCAGCCCCTTCCATCTTTTTGTGCATAATTTGTCAAAATGGTCTTTAATTTAGGCTATTAGAATCCCTAACGTTTGATTTAGATGTAGGCCTAGCCTAAATCTTAAATATATATAAAACATAATTATTATTAATACATGTTATCAGGATGTTTTTTATCTCCTCTTCAATATATTCGGCCACTTGATGATTTATTTTGTCTTATAATTTGGATGTTTTTTAGGCCTATGCAGGGTTTTGGGGATCCTCTGATGGTCAACAATGCAATGAATCAAGATGTTTCAGTAGCCTACTGATACATTGTACATCAAATCGACAAGTTGTTTATGTAAGAAAAATCCTATTGAGTGAAATGAGATGTTGAAGCAGCAGGCATGTTTTCTTTAGTCCTCCTCATCAGGCTGGGCTCATTAGAATCCAAATGGCCGGCGAGGGCCCGGCCAGACGACTATGCATGTGAAATAGATAAACATCTGTCTACTGGCTGAGCCGCATAGAAAGGGGACTGCATGGAAATGCTCTGAGGTGTGAGAACCTTCACCCCCCCGTTGAGCTCCTCCCGCGGAGGTGTTTAGCTCCTACACCTACCGGCCGTTAGGATGTAAATGGGCCCCTCATCTGGAGCGGATGAAACCTATCCCCCCCTTTCTGAGATGTGGTGTCCATAACGGCCCTTAACTGCTCTTCCTATGCATCCCACCTCCCAACTTACAGCCATAAACCGCCCCAACCAGCTCAGAGAAACAACCTATATATAGAGACCGAGACAGAGATAGAAAGCTCATATCTATATATATGTATATATATGTATTTAAATTTATTTATACGTTTATGTATATATGTTTATATATGTGTGTGTTTGTGTATGAGTATGTATGTATATATATAATGTGTATTTCTACATTTATGTATGTATGTATATATATATATATATATATATATATATAGTATATATATATATATATATATATATATATATATATATATATATAACCCTAACCCTAACCCTAACCTATATATATATATATATATATATATATATATATATATATATATATATATATATATATATATATATATATATATATATATATATATAATATATATAAATACATACATAAGCCCTGATTTGTGATGAGTACATTCGGTCAGCTATGGATATATGATCAGCAAGGGACGATTGAATTTGAAATGAACTGACAAGAGAGCTTTCCCTCAATAAGTCCAATGTTCGGCATGTGCTCGCCCTCTACCCCCCACCCCCACACACACACACACACACACACACACACACACACACACACACACACACACACACACACACACACACACACACACACACACACACACACACACGACCCTCATATCCCTCACTCTTTTCACTTCCTTCCTTTCCCCCCTCCCCGCCCTCACTCCTCCACACCCCCATACTGCTTCAGCCCCCAACCCCCGCTGCCCCCCAACATGTCCGCCGTGCTCTGCCCTATAGACGGGGCCGAAGGTACTACCCATGGTGTGTGTGTGTGTGTGTGTGTGTGTGTGTGTGTGTGTGTGTGTGTGTGTGTGTGTGTGTGTGTGTGTGTGTGTGTGTGTGTGTGTGTGTGTGTGTGTGTGTGTGTGTGTGTGTGTGTGTGTTGTCTTTGGATAACCACTGGCACCGCCTGCAGACCGGCAGTGGGACTTTCAGCTAATCTGTGAAATTACAACAAAACAATCAAAACATCTTCAAACCCCTTTGCAGACATTTGTCAGACATCTGGACAGGGTCTCACATTGGAACTGGATTGGCCGCCACACTGAGAAGTTGTTGTTGATAAATGTATGGCATTCGGTGGATGCTTTCCCAACAGTCTTTCAATGTAAACACTATCAGGGATTTGAAAAAAGTTTGAGTTTTTTCAGGATTTCACATTAATTTTACATAGTAGCCTCCCTATTTGAATGTGATTTATTCACAGCACAAATTTGTCAATTGGGCTGAAAGGCTTAGGATCATAATTCCATGACTAAATTATAATGATGATACAAGCATGACTTCGGATTGAGACTCAAACACATGCTTCTCTATCAGTTCAATATCCGGTCATCCTCATGATTTAGTCAACATCACGACCAAATCAAGAGAAAATCCAGTTTTTATGCTCTCTAGTCTCTAATCTTTTCCCCCATATAACAATTTGAACACAAATTAATAGTTGGGATGATGATGATGATAAATGAGATTCATCCTTAAGAACTATATATAAATTCAATCCGCAAAGAATGAACCCAAAAGAAAAAATAACAAAACACCGGCCCATGAGAAAGTAATTAAAGGGAGTTTAAATTCCAATGCTAATCAAATCTTACAAGAGACCATGACTTCCACACCATTCTCTCTCTCTCTCTCTCTCTCTCTCTCTCTCTCTCTCTCTCTCTCTCTCTCTCTCTCTCTCTCTCTCTCTCTCTGTCTCTCTCTCTCTCTCTCTCTCTCTCTCTCTCTCTCTCTCTCTCTCTCTCTCTCTCTCTCTCTCTCTCTCTCTCTCTCTCTCTCTCTTCCAGTGCCGTCTCCTGGACGGTGACCACAACAGCAGCTTAGGTGGGGGGGTTGGGGGGACTTAGCCCACTTTGGCTCACCCCTCCCCCAGCTTCACGTCCCCCCCATACCCCTCCTCCTCCACCTCCTCCTCCTCCCCCTCCTCCTATATGCTCATCTGCAATTCCAGCCAGCATCCTCCCTGGGTGCATACGCGCCGGGCCATTTTTAGGCGCATTGTAAAACCACAAGAGCGCTGCAGCCAAACTGAGTAACAGATGTGAGCACGACATCCTATTCCTGCGCTGCATCGGGCTTCCCCTGCTGCTGCTGGCCCTGGATGGGTCTGAAGACGCTTAGCACACACACATCTACACGCATGCATGTGGACACACACTCACACACACATAGACACATATGCATGTGACAAACACACACACACACACACACGCAAGCACCCACATAGACACGCATGCGTGTTGACACACATTAGCACACACATATAAATCACACACACAAACACACACACACACACACACACACACACACACACACACACACACACACACACACACACACACACACACACACACACACACACACACACACACACACACACACACACACACAAATGCATGCATCGATTTCTATACTTAGTTATGTGTTACACATACACATAGGTATGTATGCAGGTGCATATTTCTGTGCTTGTGTGTTCATACAGTACATGCACGCATACACAAACGCATGTGTACACTGACACACACACACACAAAAACACACACACACACACACACACACACACACACACACACACACACACACACACACACACACACACACACACACACACACACACACACACACACACACACACACACACACACACACACACACACACAGTCCTCACATCTCTTCCTCCATGGAGTAAGACATAAAGTTTAGTAAATAGGACAGAGACACACGCGTGCACACACAAAGAGACACACACAGAGGGAGAGAGGGAGAGAGAGAGAGAGAGAGAGAGAGAGAGAGAGAGAGAGAGAGAGAGAGAGAGAGAGAGAGAGAGAGAGAGAGAGGCAGCTGGGTGGGGGAAAAGAAAGCAGCAGTTGCAGCGGGGTGGGCGGGATGAGAGCATGTGTGTGGGTGTTCTTTATTGTACTACACGGGGGCGGATGGAGGTTAGTGGGTGGGGGATGGGCCCAGGGTGAATCACTCCGCTCATGAGTTGTATCTGACTCACACAAACACAGGAAGTAGCCGCGTGCCGCTTGTTTGGTGAGCACACTGCCGCTGTATGAGCCGTATGCGCTTGGAAATCGCCGGGCGCCTCTCCGGCCACCGGGCATATATAGGCTACTACTTATATCCGTACAGTTCTTTCGCTCGGTCACTGATTCACTGTTGCCCATCTGCCATTTTTTTTCTCCTCTCCTTTTCAAATAGTTTTCAGTTCCACATCCTGAGTTCTCTGGATCAATTTCCAGTGGGTAGATGGCTCACGTTTGTGACTCAGACGCCTGATGCTCTGAGGATAAAGATCTTATTTAAGAGGGTGTTTCTTTCCAGACCATGCAGTCCTCAGGTGTTTTCGCTTTGTCCTTGTCTAGTCACGCTATAATTATATCATCCATAATTGTGCCACTATTAATTCAGGTATGAATTACTATCTTGTGTTTGTTATTTTGGTAGGAGCTAGTTATTTTAACCTTATTCCACGTATTGTCATTGTTATTCCCCATGTTGAATGTAAAGGGCTGATATGACTTAGCCTGAGTCCCAGAGCTTTGGTAGTCTTGGCTGCAGGAGTCCCAGAGCTGCTTTAGATTTATTGTTTTTTCCTCCATTGTTATGCTTCAATGAACTGGTTGCCTACTCACAATTCACAGGGTCCTAAATCCAGGGATTTCTGGTCGATGAAGCGCCATTATCAGCTTCCGAGTGAAACAAATAGGCCTCTTTTAATTGTCATTTGATTGCTTTATTTCACAAATACAACGTAAGGAAACCATATATTGGTTGGGAGCATTTCATGCATGCACAAGAACCATCTTCTAGTTCTCCAATAGATGGCAGACGTGGATCAGTTACACATCAGCCCCTGGAAATGTGACGACCAAGGGACAATTTCTCCATCTTGTGGACAAACCATTGGACAACGTCGTCCTTTTAAATATGAAAACCGAACCTAAATAATGTCCAGCAGAGGGCAGCCGTGTGTTAAGAACAACCGATCTCACGCTCATTCACGATTAACGCCTATTTTCGTGTTTGTTTGATCTAAAATTAGTTATTGCTGCTTTTTATGAATTCTGAATCAAAGGCAAACCTTGTGATCTACTTCAAACAAGTTTTCAGTCACTTTCTGTGTTAGTGTCTCTGTCACAGTATCGTTTGAAAGAAGCCTCGATCATCTTGCAATCCGCCACTTGGGCGTCTCCGCTCATCTGCAGGGCGCCGTAGAGGCCTGCTGTACCTGGAGAGACGAAGGAGCCCATTCACTGGGGCGACGTTGCCACATGTGCAGAGCGGTTGAGGCTGGGCGGTAATAGATGAAAGTCGCCATGGCGTGCGACCGCGCATCGCTAGTGTTAAGAATTCATCCCGTCCCCCTGTGTGTCTCCCCTGATTGATCAAAAGGGACGGGGGCCCGCCTGCCTAGTTTGGGGCTGTCATCTGGCCCTGTGGCAGCTGCAATCTCTGGAGGAAAAACAGGTGGCACGGGCTGCATCATCGCTTCTGGCCCCTCAGGAGGCGACACCACCCAGATATATTGCTGCTTTTTTTATTTGTCTCCAGGATGCCCTGCTCATTTCCTATGCAGAGTACAAAACAAACACAAAAAAAAAAACAAGTCGAAGGCAAAGCGGAGCCCAGCCTTTACATTTAAGGCTAAACGCGAGGCAAACACCTGAGACAAACAGCCCTCCGCCACGGTGGCTGATCCGCTGTGAGGTTTAACATTTGTCTTATTGATTTCATGTGGACGGGTATTTTTCTAGGGAGCGTCTCACCTTTTAGGGCACGGGGATATCTGCTCAGCAAATAGCGCTTGAGTGGCAACACATTAAGTGAGCGTCTCAGAAAGCAGCGGGGAGCCAACGGAATACAGAGAGATAGTGATCCAGCCGTGAAGGGATATCAGATTTCCGGTCTACTTTCTGCAGCCTTTACAATATGTGGCCACCACAGCAGTACCACAGAGGGACCAGTGGAGCGATCCAATCTCTGACACCAGGACGCCTTTCTCTGGCGTGGGACCTCTGCCCCGTGTTGGGTGTCGTCCCCGGGTCCTGGTGTCGGATGGCCGTCTGGTGATGGATGACCGGAGATGCAGGAGATGGACTGCCCTGCCTACACCCACAAGGGGTCTAGGTGAGATGGATCGGTCCATTTGTGATGCAGAGGGGTGCCCACAGCTGCATTAACTATTAAAGGGTGGTTATCTCAGAGTAATTGCACGCCAGGAGTCATGAAACCGGCTGCACCAACCCTGGTGTGTATTGTGTAGGAGGGGCCACTGGCCTCCTGCACTCTGCGGTCTCCGTTCTGCAGGGCTGGAGTCAATAATGGGAGATGGGTTAAATATCACGACTAGGCCTACTACTGCTGCTACCACTACTACTACTACTACTACTACTACTACTACTACTACTACTACTACTACTACCACTACCACTACCACTACTACCACTACCACTACTACTACCACTACCACTACCACTACCACTACCACTACCACTACCACTACTACTACTACCACTACCACTGCTACTACCACTACCACTACCACTACTACTCATACTACTACCACTGCTACTACCACTACCACTCCTACTCCTACTACTACCACTACTACTACCACTACCACTACCATCACTACTACTACTACCACTACTACTACTACTACTACTACTACTACTACTACTACTACTACTACTACTACTACTACTACTACTACTACTACTACTTCTATTACTAAGTTAAGTATGGGCTACATACTATCAACACTTTGTTTAATACTACTACTAAGTCAGTACTGCCTCCAGTACTATCAACACACTGTTTACTACTACTAAGTCAGAACTGCCTACAGTACTATGTTGACTACTACTAGCACTACTGCTACTATAACTGTGGTTACTTTCACTACAACTACCACAACTTCCCATCTTTTAAAGTCTTTTTTTGCCTTTTTAAATCGCTTCAGCATCATGCAGCATAAATATATATTTCACAATAAATGTTAAGGAACAAATACAGGCCCCGAGGATACATTCATCCACACGTCTAAGACCATATTCACTATTTGTTTGGCAATGCCTCTTAGAGATTCTACCCATTACCTGTTTATTTTCCCTCTGTAATATGTTTGTTTTGTATCTGTATCTTTTATCTGTTTACCCATCGCTGTTTCACCACCTATGGAGCAGCACACCCCACGTGGCCCCTTCAAAAGAGGGGAGTAACACAATATAATAAACCTTCTATTACGCCGTATAATTCTCTCTGGTGACACCCTGAAGGAAGTCGATGCCTTAACTGGCCCGGGGGAACCGGCCAGCCCACAGAGATGAGGATGTGGCTGCAGAAGGCAGTCGTGGCACTGGGAGCCTGGATGGTTCAGCCTCCCCATACCCCCGGCGGAATAAATCATCGCAGAGTCCATTTTGCATCCGCAGTCCAATTAACCAAAAGGCGACCTGTGAATGCAGTTAGGTGGCATGATTAATTACCCTGCACTGACAATACCCGCTGCAGCTCCCACCATCCCAAAGGGCACACACAAAGCCCCTCTTTTCTTTACCCGAATGCAGTTTCTCACTGGAAGCCCGGCACCATATGAATGTACATTGTTGTTAAGGGGTATATATATTATTTTGCTTACTTGACTTGTTGTGTCTATACCTTCACCGTTAAATGGAAAGTGTTCAATGGAGAATCACGGCATCAAGTTCAGTGGCGATAAACGTCAAATAAATCGTCTTCAAGAGTCTTCATCAACTTGATTGCAAGCACCCAACGAGGTCTGCCAACAGAGCAAAAGAAAAACATTATAAACGTATCAATACAAAGGAGCTATGTATCTTCAGATGCCAAGTCCGTCTGATAAACGGCTGTAATACGTGCAATTGGGCTGCTGTTCCAAATTCCACAGCAAAGTGGTTAGCCTCACTTCCACGCAGCTCATTTAAATAGTATCTTTAATTGAACATAAAAAGCCAGAGGATGAGACGGAAGCGAAAGGTTAATGGGGGTGACACAAAGGGCAGGCCCAGAGAGACCGCGTACCCCGTCCGGCCTGTGTTGCCGTACCCAAAGCCAATTTGGCTTTGTCATTAATTACACCCACTGCAGTCAGGCACAAGTCTGACCCTCTCTCCCTCTCTCTCTCGCTCTTCATCTATGACTGCTGCTGTTAATGACCTCCTTCTCCCTGTCTAGCGGATGTGGTCATCAACACTGAAGTCTGCAGCTTCAACGTCCAGCAGAAAGGTTATAAATGAGGCAAAACATCAGGTGAAAAGGAATAGAGGGGACAAAATAATCATGGGAAAAGAGCGGGTCAATGGAGTCATGGAAATGTTTGCTCTTTGTTTGGCCATGCCTATTTATGAATGTGTTCTTGAGTTATGTCATCTTTCTGTCGGACTGTCTGTCTGTCTCTATGAATGAGAAGATCATTGATTAAGCTGGCTATATACTCCAAGGTTATATTTTTACTTTGAATTTATTTCATTTTTGCTGGCAGGGTAACGTATTATCTTGTTATGCTGACGTGATAGTATTCCCTATGTCTGCGTCAAAGTAAAGCCCACTGTGCAGTGTTTCAGATGTTTTTTCCCCCCTAGTAGTTGGCTTTTGATAACTGAGTTGGATAAAGATCATTTTATCTTTACCCTGTAAGTATCGTCTCTCAAACTGCTCTATTTTTCCTGGTCCGCCGGACTGTGTAAAAGGCATTGTTGTGATCTGTATTAAGCTAGTTGAGGATTAAAGTCAAACATGACTAAGCCTGAGCACTGAGATTGTTTAGGTGCATTGAGTTTCCGCCAAGAAAGGGTTTCACCATGTATAATAAATATATATATATATTTTTTCTCTTTGCAAGCCGCCAGCAGCCAACATTTCACTGAATGTGATTATGGTTACATAATGTATAGTGGGGAACAGATCTCTTTCTTGGCCTAGATAAGCAGTAGATAAAGGAGCAAATGAAATGCGCCTAATTTCAAACTGAAGGCTGGGTTGAATTTCTGCCACATCACCATATTTACCAGGGCAATATCCACACAGTTTAGATTAAGGGAAGTACAAGAGTCCCTTCAGCCTGTGTACTGTTACAGCAATAAGACAAAGAAGCAAACTAAAGTAAACAGAATGTGTTGCATTTAAATTCAAACACACATGAAAGCATGTAAGTATGCACAGCATGGTGGAAAATGCTCTCGCGAAAGAAACCACCTTCAAAGCAACATTCAAAACAAGAAAAAGCAATAAAACCAACCACCTTACCTGAAGACTTATCTGAAAACACCAAAAAGTTTGGGCTAGGGCTCAAAGTGTCACACACTGTAGAGGCAAGCAATATTTTTATGTTCTCAAGGCCACCTGTAATTACCTTGGCGTGGAGTAGGACCTGTGGCGCTGGCCAGACATACCTCACAGAGAGGAGCTGTATATATTGGGAAGTACTGCCGGGCAGATCCATGGCCCACAGCCCAGAACTCTGCTTATTGGTCACAGGGCCTGAACTGTGTCTTCCATTAGACCTTATGATTCAACCCACTGGCCAAGACACGTCTGAATTGTGTCTGTGTGTGTGTGTGTGTGTGCATGTGTCCACGTGTGTGAGAGAGAGAGAGAGAGAGAGAGAGAGAGAGAGAGAGAGAGAGAGAGAGAGAGAGAGAGAGAGAGAGAGAGAGAAGAGAGAGAGAGAGAGAGAGAGAGAGAGAGAGAGAGAGAGAGAGAGAGAGAGAGAGAGAGAGAGAGAGAGAGAGAGAAAAAACGATAAATCATAGATAAAGTAAACGCTCCAAATGCATTCATGGTTGAATGGCATGGTAATTCGTGTTTACAGTATTTGTTTTATGAATCAGAAATAAGTGTCCTGAATGCCGCTGGCGGGGGGGGGGGGGGTTCATGAAGGATCCAACACTTGGGGTGTGGGTGTCCTCCGGTGGAATGTGTCTCTCTTTGTCTCGGTAGCAGTAAGTGGGTGGAAGAGCACTGCAGTAACCTAATGCCAAAAGCATCTCCCCCTCAGCCTGCGTGAAGCTTGGACCGTAGGGAACAGCTGTCCCCCCCCCCCCCCCCACACACACACACACACCTCCCTCTCCCTCAATTTCCAACCTTTGTGAACATAATTTTGCATATCCACAAATGACCCGTTTTTTTTTTTTTATTTCAGTGGAAGAATAACATGTGGGTTTATTTCCATCCCCCTGGTGTTGACTCTGCAGCAAGCAGAACACATCTGCTCGGGCGAGGAACTATAGGTGCAGGGCAGTGTGCTAGCACTGTCATGTAGGAAGGAAATGAGGCGTTTGAATCAAATTTAGCTGGGAAATCCTTTTTGGATTGGCAGGGGTTAAACATCAAATGACAGGTAAGCTTCTTCTAAAGTCGCCTTACAATGCAATGCTTTGTGGTGTTAGAGCTGTGGAAGAAACAATTGTGTTGAAAATGGAGAGAAAGGAATTCTTAAACTATTGTAAAAAAAATCTTCTTCTTACAGAGTAGAATGGGACCCATACACCCAAAGCATCCATACACAAGGTATCGGCAAAGACTAATGACCATTGCCTCCAGACCTCTCAGTCTGCTCTGCATTCATGTGGTGAATGATGGGGTATGTGGCAGTGTAGCCTAGGCTGGAGCTTTCATCCGGTGGTGCAGTTCATGAAAGAAGAATGTGACTCAGTGATGTCAGACCAAGCATGAGCATTATGTGTGCATCGTTGAATGCTAAACCCTCAAATGATGTAAAAACAAAAAGAGAACACTCAATATGAGACCAATATTTGTTCATGTTTTATCATACTGCACTTTCGGCCGCTAACGGCGTTGACAATGTTCCTGAAATACTCCAAGGGGTTCCGATTCACGGCCAGTGGACAGAAGAGAATGCATTTCATTAAGATTGGGTGCGCAAATTAATTATTGGAAGAGTGCTGCATATTGATGAACTGGCCAATCGATAACTGCAATCAGGGTTGTAATGATATATATATATGAAGAGACGTGATCTCAATAAAGACTTTCAAATTACCTCAGGGATGATCCCACGCAATTATTGATCATTTGGACTTTGGACTGTAAAAATCTTGAAAAAAAAGCACGTGCACTACCGTTAAATTGTGTGCATTTGGGATAGTTTGTTGAAAAGTTGTTTGTGTTACAATAAGGGTTTGAAATAAACCACATGTATGACTCTTAAAAGGACGCAATTGATATGGAGAAGCACTAGTGGGCGCCTGAAGAGTAAAATTCAATATCCAGGCACCAATCTGTTCTGATCCAAACAGGTATAAAATAAAAGAAAAAAAGGTTTCGGTTGAAGTAGCCACTTAAAGGAATTTCAGTATACATTATTTTGATATAAGATATGGTTACATGGCTACCGTGTAAACCTACCTAAACTGAAATAGCGTGAATGAGTTTTCTCTTTTCTAACGATGCAGGATTTCGACCGGTTTGGCTTTAATCTTTTGATCACATAGAGAGAAATAGATCACCACGGGGTGCTGTTTCACATGCATACCTGCATACGATCACAAGTTTATTTCTAGAGGAGTCATGTCGTATAATTAGGCTATAACCAAAATGACGTTTCGGAGTTTCTTAATCAAGACCAAAACACAAAGTGACATAAACACAATAACTGTACTTTCTTAGTCCACATTAACGTGAAGTAGCCTCGGCATGCTGCACACATGAATTCATAATTTATGTTATTCAATGAATGTTCACAACCACAACAGTAACTGTAAAATACCATATATAATAGATCCAATAGGTGTGTCTTTGAATAAACACAGCTCATAATACATGGGCCATACTACCAAACAAAAACGGACCTCTGTGACTTAAACCGTGAACCAAATTGATCAATCTGTCTGTTCGATGCAATCGATTTGCACGTTATAATATTGAGTGTTGATTTCGTTTCAATAGTTCCCGTCCCAGAGATACGCGCAGTGTCGCTGCGTGCTTTCATAGATCCGCGCTCCTTTTGCGCTCCAAAGAAATGCTTGCTCCGTCGCGCGAGGTAAAGCAGGTTGGTGTACTCTTCCGAAAGAAAACACAAAAAATCCGCACGATTTCTTTTCATTTCAGCACCACGGGCCACTGGACAGAGGAAACGGTGACGCCGGGACTGGAAACAAACAGGAGGAGCTATGCTCAGAGTGGGTCCCTAATTATTTCGTTATCCCTGTCTTCCGTACGCTATTTCCGGTCTTTCATTTCGTATGATCTGTCTACACCTGAAAACATTGTAGCGAGAAGAATAAGAACACGACAAGAATAAAAACATCAATGAAATTTAGAATGAATCGATTCAAAGAATAAGTTGACAATGCAATAACCGAAACATGTGACGGAAACGGGTATCTCTCTGAGAAATCCCGATCTCCCGCCCCGTGCCTATAAACCCGTGTGACTGAAAGTCCCGCCCTCTTGCACGCCCATAACGCTTATTGGGTGCATTCCTTTCCAGGCGTTCCGTCGTGAGATGAGAAGCACTGGGAACGAGGTTAGAGAGAGAAGGGGTGGGGGGGTTGTTTGAGATTCGTGAAATTCTAGGAGTTGGTGGAATATCGCAGCGAGGAGGGAGGTGCTGAAAACCTCCACCCTGCATGGTGTGCAACTTCTATCACTGGTGGGAAAACAAACTGACCTTAGAATCGTTTTAATTCACTCACACCTGTTTTTTTTAAACGCTTCCCACTGCAGAACATTGGGGTGCAGAACATTCTTCAAAGAATGCGAAAGACAGAATCAACAAAGCAAAGACGACACTCGGACTGAATCAATGGTATTGCAGAAGTTGACGTGCCTGCTCAGTTTGGACCTACACCACTGAGGTCTGGATTGAAAGGTAAGGATGCATTTGGTCGTTGAGCGGACCTTCAGCGCTTCTTAAACAGTGAGGCTGGCTTCGTGATGCGCTCCGAGATGGCACTGTATACGTATCCATGTATGGGCGCATCTCCAACGGTGTGCATGCAAACATCTGTGTGCTACATTCTCAGGTTTGGGCAACGAAAGCGCATTGAAAGCGCATTCGTCGTGGAGTTGTGGATGCTGCACCCGATGGATGAATAATCTAAATGTATTCATGATAAGCTATGAACAAATGTATACTTGTTGCCATCATTGGCTGGGTTTGAATCGGTGGATGGGGCCACTTAAGAGCATGGCTTTCTTTGGAGACTCTCCACATCAGCACGGCTGTCCATGCGCATTCCCGAGACCTGGCTCTTGGGAGTTTTCATCGAATAGGACTCAGCAGATGAATCACCGCTATTGATTGGCTTTTACGCCACGATAAAACAGACTTACATTTCTAATTGCGATTATGGTAGACCTCATAATGTGTGTCTCCCCCCCCGCCCTTCACCGCATCGCTCTCTCCTTCCGCTCCACTTGAGTGTCTGTTGTCTTGCAGATATACGCATAGTTCTGAAGCCTAACCAATGGAAAGAGCTTCATCATGCGTTTTAACTATTCATTTATGTTTTTTTTTTCATGTGAAAACCATGGCTATATAAGTTACAGTGAACGTGTAAGCTCACAGAGGAGTGTGTGGTTATTATGCAGGCTGGCCGCGGCAACGAAGTGTAATGCATTTAATGATTTTCAAGTGTGATGGGATGGCCCTGGTGATTGATACGGTCTGGATCATATCATTATGCAGCCCTTTTCAGACAAGGGTTTTATTTTCCTGCCAATTCCGGTTGCCTGTTAGGCAGTTGATATTCTAAGAAATATATGCTCATGTTTACTGTTTGGTTATGTTATTTCACTGAGGTTGAAGCATATAGCATTGATCGGAAATACACAAAGAAAAATAGAAAGAAAGAAAATAAGATGTTTTTTTTACAAAGCTTAAATAATATGGTGATTTCTTCAATCGGTTCTTTTTTCTTTGCCTATTCCTGTTCAGCAACTCAGCTCTCCGTCTAGAGCATAAGGTTAGCAGCAAGGTGCTGAGCCCTCGTCCAAGCACTGTGCCTGTCTGTCTGTCTGTCTGTCTGTCTGTCTGTCTGTCTGTCTGTCTGTCTGTCTGTCTGTCTGTCTGTCTGTCTGTCTGTCTGTCTGTCTGTCTGTCTGTCTGTCTGTCTGTCTGTCTGTCTGTCTGTCTGTCTGTCTGTCTGTCTGTCTGTCTGTCTGTCTGTCTCCTGCCCCTGCGTCTGGCCACAGCGGAAATCACTGTGCAGTATCCCACCTTGGTTTCAATTTTCATCTGTCGGCAACATGAAACAAGCCTGGAGAGAGCAAATCATCACACTTGCGCCAACTTGTGGCATCTTGTTGCGTCGTTCGTCACATTGTTTTTCTGTGATGAAAAAATAGACGAGGAAATGGGGTTAAGAGAAAAATTTATAAGAAATGTATTATGTCAACACCAGTGAATGCCCTTACCAATGCCACAATTAGCTCATCCGGTCCATCCTGTAGCTTCACATGTCACAAGACAACACAAATCGTATTACTCCATTCTTTGGTGGAAAAAATGGTAGAGGCAAGTGCATATTATTTAATATGTAGGCCTATAGAAGTTGCAATTAAGGCAGCACATGCTAACCTCATGACATAGCTTCAAAATTAAGTAAAGCACATCATAAAACATCACCCTGAAGGGAAACCTTGCCCTGAAGTATGAAATGCAATCAGTGCTAATCATAAATGTTGTTCTCCCAGTAATCAAATCATCCGTCTAGTTAGAGTTTCCCACAGGGCTGTGGCTCATGGGAATGACCACGCCAAACCTATTGGTTTTACAAAGGACACGACAAATAACCATCAAACGGTGTCAAGCCCTTCCTAAATATTCTGCTGATTAGCCCCAAATCCCCATGATTAATGTGTCAAAAAAGCCATATTCAACTGTTCTTTGTCTGTGACTAAAGATGAACAAAAAATACACATCTTATAAAAGAGAGCACAGAGAAAGATAGATGAGACCTAGAACCAGTGAGAAATTAAAACAGAGATATGGAAAATGGGGAAGATGCAATGTTTTTGTTCAGTTGTTCTTCGTCATTGTCCCAGGGTCTGACGTGTATCTGGTGTTGTGATGACGATCTCGACGTGTCTTCCCCACTCACAATGCTCTTCCTATGCTTCAGTCATTTAGGGCAAGGCTTCCACTAATTTATGTTACACTTGGAAGTACACATTCATTCATCCACTTATTTTATTCCTTTTTATATTATTGTCTTTCATCTGTTGGGATGTGTGAGAAAACACCTTCAGTGGAAGCAACAGTGGATGACTGACCGGTGCAGAAAGGGCTAAAAACATAATCAGCATGGAGCTCTTTATTAGCAACCTGTTGACACTCTCAATAGCCATCAGCTGGCACTCAGCGAGGTTTAGGACGGCAAAATTGGCAATTTACCAAAAGCCGTTTTCACTTCAACAGTGTAGTTCTGTGACAAACTCAAATGACCATTTTGCTAATATCCAAGTGTGAAGAATGTGCCCTGTTAATGCATAATCATTACCACTGATCATCATTGAGCTGGCCCGTACCTATTGAAATCCAGGCATACTGCATGTCATTGATTGGGTCGTGTATGACATTACTCACTATTGATCACACTGAAGACCTTTGGGTCGCAATACTTTTAAGACATATTTGTGTCTCAATACTATTTTGACAAAAAGGTTTTCAGTGGTCTCAAAAAACACATTAATTGTCCACAGATCTAGTTTGTTTTTTAACAATCTCATAGTATCAACCTACTGAAGGAACCTCTCCAATCAAGTATCCAATGTTCACTATCCAGGTTTTGATTGGCGCCGCTCATATATAAACAAATAAGCAAACTCTCCCTCCCCTTCCCCAGTCTGCCAATTAGCAGATGAATGGCTGTGTTTCTGTGTGGCAAAGCTGTAGCAATTGGCCTGCATAGAACAGAATTGGCGACATCCAAAATAAGGGAGATGGTCCCATCAGCTTAGAGTGCTGCGTGGCAATCTGTATGCCATAGTTCCTTCATTATCTCGATAAGATGGGAGATCATGGGAGACCCTATTCGTACTCGGCTTCCGGAGTCCACAGACAGAATGGACTGGAGACCAGACTAATTGGGCATACGCGTACTGAGTATCTCCAGGGCCTAACGAGTTTCCCCCTGTGGTTTGTCCATGTTGATGGGAGACAGACCCCATGAATATGCGAGAGCACGTCTTGAGACTAAAGACACCTCACAGACCCCCCCCCCCCCGCCAGCGCATTAGCGGAGATTCCATGCAGCATTCAAATGGCCCGATATAAATAATGCATCAGCCACGATAAATAAGCCCCATGTTATTGAATGTATTCATGCGAGTCAATAATCATAGTCCAAGAACCAGCTGCTAACTAACTTCTAAACAATTACCTTTGTGGAAGGGAAACAGAAGCTCTTAACAATACTGTTTGTGATGCCGGGGGACGATGCTCATGGCTTTGGGCCGATAAGGACGTCATTGAGTCACACGTTGGATAAAGCAACCGTGTGCACCATGGACGGGGCATACATACCCTATCTTGACAAGCTATAATGCATTTTTCAAAATAGCGTGTCGGGGAAAATGAGCCAGAGTCCTTTTTTTTTATTCAGGCCTGGTTTCCTCTGAAACAATCAGGGCTCTCCAAATGAGTTCTTGTTCCGCACGCCACCACTCATCAAGATGCTCTCTGGCCACTAGCGATAGAGACGCCCCCGCCCGGCCCCAATCTTAAATACTGTGCTGTTAACAACACACACAGCCTCTGGGTCTGATTGCCATTCATGTAACACAATAGCTGGCTGAAAGACACATGGCCACGCCAAAATAATCAACACTTTTTTGTTTGAGTGAGAGTGAATTGGGTATGAATATTTCAAAACAGTTTCCGTGTTGGAATTCTATCTTTTTATTTATATACACAGCATTTCAAAAGTGATTATCATCATGCTGAATTATGTGTTTCTCTCTCGCTCGCTCACTCCCCATTATGCTTGTAATACACAACATTCTCCATTGATCCATTGTTCAGAACGCCCATTCTTGTTACTTAACCATTTCCTTAAAGAGAGACGAATGGGGGGGGGGGGAAGGGAAAACAGTGGAACCAATCCAGGTTCAACTGTCACTATGTGCTGGACATGAGTTATTACATCCCCATTCTCTCCTCGTTTTCTATTTGCATTTTCTTTCCTCCTGGCAAAACTCCACCGTGAAACTTGAGGAACTCTTCAGTACACAGTTTCGGGGGCACAAGGCAGGCATTACCATACTGGCTCCATCAATGTATGCTACCATGCCTTTTGCTGCAACCCTGTGGATATGTGAGGATGGAGAATACAATTAAGCACACCATTGATCAACATCCTACGTTGTAGGTGAGTTACCAATCTCTAAAAGGTGGTTGTGTAATCTGGTGATTAGCGGATTGACCTCCCCCAGGGTACACCCTGAGTTAGAACCCAAATGTCCCCAGTCTACAGGCGGCGGCCTTGAGCAAGCTGCCCTCCTACCCCTTCCTGCTCCCTGATGACATCTTTCTAAAATTGAAAGACTTAATATTGATTGCAAACAATCACTGCAGTGAAGTATTGTAAAATAGTCTTCTCATCCCTTGTTTAATTTTTGTGTTTCACCAACATCTCCATTTGCCAGAGTTCATTCCGCAAATCCTCCTGCTACGTACCTCCCTTCCTCAGTGTCCCCGGCAGTGATTCGTCTCTGTGTTTACAGTGCCGGGGATTAGTCATGCGGAGCCAACGCAGTGCTTTCTGCCTTCATGTCACGATGATCGGCTTTTTCTTTTATTTTAGTGGAGAAAGGAAACATGATTAACTGTATTGTAAAAACAGTGGAGGAAAAACACTTGTAGTTGGTAGACACCTTGCAGATCAAGCCTGGTAGCCGTTTTTGAAGGGTAGAAGTGTGTGTACGAGTGTACAAAATGGTATGTTCGTTGGAGCCACTTAGGATCTCGGGAGCGACCGCAAAAACATTAACAAAAATGTTAGCTGAAAAACATGGGGAGTTGATGTGGTGGCACTTAACAGTAATGGGCTACGCTTGGGTGATTCGTTGTACCTTCTGCTATTAGCCTAGCTAGAAGCTCCCCACGGCGACACCCCCACCTCCTACCCTCTGACCCCCCCTGATTTTGTAGAATCACTGTCGTATGAAAGCATCTGGCATCAGCGACTATAGAAAAATGATGATCACAGGCACAGAGTTTGTTCCATAAAACGTCATGTCCCCATTTGTTTTGTGAATGAAGATCAGAGTGGTCCGCACTGTGTTTACAATATCTAGGCCGTAAGAACTGGCTGGATGGTACAGAGTCAATACAAATGGTGTTCAAGGACTTGAAGAAGAGACTACATGCACACACACATACGCATACATGCAGGCATACACACACACACCCACACACACGTGGGCAAACACACACACACACACACACACACACACACACACACACACACACACACACACACACACACACACACACACACACACACACACACACACACACACACACACACACACACACACACACACACACACACACACACACACACACACACACACACACACACACACACACACACACACACCAGCACTACGAAAAATGCAGTAGCCCACACTCTGATGGCAGCACAGTTTAGGGGAGAATGTGGAGGCGCGGATCACATACGGCACTCTTTGGATGGCAAACTTTCGCTGTGTGCATCATTTAAAGAGGCTGATCCTGGCGATGAGGGCGGCGGGCTTATTGTTAACCATGAGCATTACAGAGGAGAACACTCCATTGAAGCAGTCCCCCTCTCAGCCCAAGCTGCTGCGGGCCAGGCCTGCCTCTGCTGAGACACACGCTGTGGGAGTATCATTTGAACAAAACTACTACCGTCCTTTCATGAGTAGTGTGTGTGTGTGTGTGGGGGTACTCCAGCAGAGAGGTCGCCGTGGCGGCGGTTGCCGTGCGCCAGTGAGTCATCACGGCAACCCCTTTCAAACAGAGCCAAGATTGTAATGGGGAGCTCTGTCTCTGTCACCTGACTGCCATTTGCTCCGATCTATTAAACTCTCTATATTCACTGAGCTGCGGGCCTGGCTCTGCCTTCCAGTGACTACTGCGGATCCCCCCCCCCCCCGGTGTTGTTTCAATCAGGAGGCGGGGTCTGCAGGCCGGAGTCTCATCACAAAGCAGTATCGCTGTCTGAACATTTTATTGATTTTCTTTTCTGTTAAATATTATTTTGCTGGTTATTTGGTTTGGGTGAACTTTGGTCTTGGATTTAGTGGCTTCTAAGGAGAACTTGAGGATTTTTCCACCTGGACCCTGTTCTTTGTTCATTGTGCGTCCAAGGCACTCACGCAGGCTGTATTGTTATCCTTTGGGGTGATAGTGCCCCGTTGATGTCGGTCCCTCAAAAAGCGTTTTTTTTTACCTTTCGCTTGTTCACGGCCTGTACGTTATTGTGACCAACGAAGTCTTGCTCAATGTCTGCAGAAGCGACCTCCACAGCCAGCTTCACTAGATAGAAGTGCTTCGCTGGAAATGAGGGAGATCAATCATGGACAAAGGGAGCAATTATGTCTGTTAATGTATTTTAGCCCACAATATATTATGTAGGCCGGCACCAAATATTGTAACTGTCTCTCAACTTATACGTCTCTCAAATTGATTTCTGAACGTCATTAATTCATCATGTGGCTATAATTGTGCGGTTTCTGTCGGCCAGAAACAACCAAGTATATTAAATGTCTCTCCAACATATCAATCAAATTTGAAGACAGGCTATTTATAAAACTGAACACCATATGGATGTGTGCTATTGTGTCGGACACACTTCGCCAGATGCTCAGAGAGGCCTTCTAAACGGCTTGATTCAATATTAATTGTGTGCTCATATAACTGTATATATTTCATTATATCCTACCTTACCTCCTACTTAACAATGTAGGCCTTTCCTTCAAACCAACAGTACCGGTACAGCTGTTCTGTCTTAACTTGTTGGGCCTCATTGGATACATCGCTTGGCTTGTACTTCTGATCGTAACTGACAGGCCTATGGCGCTTGATAAATACATAGACTTCTTCCGAACGCAAGACGCAGTCTGAGAGTAAACCAATGTCAGACCAATGTCTAAGTGAACCTTAATGGAAATTAAAAAAAAAAAAAATGGAAATAATAAGCAGAAAATCTAAGAAATATTTCAACCTACCAGTTCAAAAAAGATGAACAAGTAAATACAAATAATATATAAGCACAGCACACCATGTCGCTGTCATGGTGGGATTGGGAACAGGCTGGGCGGGGGATGTCCTCACGGGGGGGTTCCTCGCAGGGGGTGGTCCTCACGCACCTGTAGCATGGAAGCAATGATAGTCACACTCTCACTGGGATGGATGCAGTCAGCCGACCCTAATAATCATGTGATTGCTCAATATTTACAACAGAGATGCATGCTGTTAGAGATCACTTTCAGCTTAGCAAACAAATTACCCCTCTGAATAAATCAATCGATTCGCACACCATCCGATTCAAGTAGTGTGTACTGGAGGAAAAAATAACATTACGGTCCTAATTCTGAACCAAACTAAACACACACACAGAAATAAGTAGTTCATATTGATCAAAGATTTATGAAGGTTGACATACCGTTACTATTGTCGCAAATATTGACATATTTAGGGAAGCCATGTTTAATTATTTAGGCTGATGTTTTACATAAACAAACAGAGCAGCTCTCTGGACAGGAAGCTCTCCCCTCCAAGGAGACTATCCCCCTGTGGTGACCCAAGAACCATTAGAAGGGATGTGAGTACAGTTGAGGTAGGGTCAGGCTCTGTTTTAACATAAGACTAAGAACAAACAAACTCAGCACCCAGAGGGAATTCAGGCTGGCCCGAATTTATTATTTCAAGCTTTGGTTAACGGTTAACCGGATCCACTCATCGTGTTTGGGTTCAACTTTTACGGCAGAGCCTGAATGAACCTAAAAGTCAAACAGCCTCCATATGAGAGTAGCTCTAGTTCTTAACAAAGCAAAGAGTGTTTGAACATTGTGTGTTCTTTGAAGAAAATTGAACTGCAGGACTGTTGTTTGTTAATGTTAATGTTAATGTTAATGTTA
Organism: Melanogrammus aeglefinus; assembly: GCA_900291075.1. NCBI lineage: Eukaryota > Metazoa > Chordata > Actinopteri > Gadiformes > Gadidae > Melanogrammus > Melanogrammus aeglefinus. Next base: position 33,182 of record OLKM01000624.1, on the reverse strand, counting down.
ATGTTAATGTTATTAAATTCCTAATCCGTTATTATTAGAGCTCTTTATTATCTATCCGCCTTGTTAAACGAACCCCTCTTAAACCATTAACCATTTGCAGAAACCAATTTTTATTGCAGAAACCGCAACTTATTAGTGGGATTTCAACCATGGGTGAAATAAACCTAGGGAGAACCTCACAACGTTAGTAAACAAAAATATTAGTGTGAAGAGAGAAGTATATTAGTAGTGAAACCAGTTAGTTTAAGTCTCTATGTATTAAAGATTCTCAGACTGGACAACAGGTCTCAAAGCGCTACCAAAGTATTTCACCATTGATGAATTGTAACATCCGGCTTGCATTGACGGTTTTTGTTCATTTTTGGAAAACGTAGGCCTAGCTGCCTATAGCCATTCTAGAAAAGGTTTGGAAAGAGACTGATTGTTGTCATGCCTAACAAAAATATAGATTTGTGGTATTCAATGGTAGCCTCTCTCTCTGTTTGCTGATGAAAATAAACTACCATTTTATTACATTCAAAGAGATTTTTAATATGCATGAGTTGCTCTAGAATAAACGAGAAATAAGCTTTGATTGAGAACATAAACAATAATTGTGTTGACAATCGATCAAGGAATTGTAATATTGTTTGCAACGCTAATTCAGGCATAATATAACCTAACCTTATTAGTGCTCATAAACAGAAACAAACCAATATCTGAATATTCAACTTTTATGATATCCTCCGAACCTATAAATTTACAAAGAAGGCTAAATCCTCTGTATCTTCTGAGACATTTTGAGATCAGGGCTTTACTATCCTGACCGCCAAATGGTTTGGTGCACACAACCATCTGGGAAGCTGTCCTCAGAAAGGCAAAATTAAAAAGAAAATTGGCAGTGGAATGGATGACCTCACCATCAATCACCTAGCACGTAGCTCACGACGTTCCTCTGCGTAACTTGAGGCCTGGCCAGATGATTCTCGCTTGATCATGATCTCACAAATCCAGTGGCCTCGTAGGGTAAGTGCTTCACTTCAAAGACCAGCTTTTTGCCCGTTTAATTTTTTAATCAAATGAAATCACCACCCATTTATGAGGGTCTTTCTGATCTTTTTCTATATAAACAAGAAATACCTGTGAAGGAAGAGTAACTGATGACAATGCTGTCATCAGAGTAACTAATAACAATAAGACAAGGGAGCAGCATGCCAAGATGGAGGGCATGAAGATGACTTTATAAACACATTAACACCAACATATAATCAAATTTAAACCCGATTGTACAAAACAAATACAGAGTTTGTGTGACCTCATCGACTCATATTACTCATCAACTCCCTCTGTGCCATTAAGAAGTGTTGCATTCCCCTCCCGTGTGATTGACGGCATAAGGTATTCCCCAAACCAATCAGGCAAATGATGCCTTGATTGGTCAGGAGTGTCCCGGAAGAGGTTTCAAATCTATAATGGATCATACAGAGGCCAGGCAGTCCATTTCAGATAACCCCTGATGGGTGAATAGTTCACACACGGCAACAAATTTGTTCTATTGCACAGATCCCTTACCGCCCAAGTATTGTGAAGGTACATTCTGACTTTGAATGCTAATATGCTCGTGAACACTACATGCAAGACATAAGATGAGTACATGTTAGGATTGGGATAGACATGGAAAACCCAATAGAGCCCAAGGTTGTAATCCATCAAATTCAACGTCTGGCTTTTAAAAATGTGGTACAAGGATGGACTTTATGTGCCTTTATTGACGGGTAAGTGAAGAGAAACAGGAAAGTGGGTTGGAGAAGAGAGGGAATGACGTTTAGCATAGGACCCACCGGTGGAACTTACACCTGGGTCGTTACTGGGCGTTTTGCCTTCATGGTTAGCGCACATGCTGGCTGAGCCACCAAGCCACCACCCGATTAGCTCTTCCAGCTCTAGCTGGAACTCGAAGGAGCAGACTAGGGAAGTTATTCATCGACATCATTCGATTCAGTTGACATGGCAAGTTGTGGTTTTCCGTACTTTAAAGTACAGCCTCTCGAATGTGGCCACATACCCACATTTGAGTTTTGAGGTGCCCCAAGATGACTGACTTGTGGAGAGAGGAGAGGTACAGGAAGAACAGCTGTAACGTTTCAAGGAATGACCGATGAAGACTATCTGCATATTGGTTAGCCCCTTTAAGGTTTATGTCTGGACATTATGGACATTTCCCTCAGTTGAATATAATGCCTCCACAAAGACACTGAAAGCATCAACCCTGGACACCTGGTGAGGGAGGAGCTGTGTACTTTGAGTTGTCCCTCCCACCATTTTGTTTATCTATTTCCCACCAGCACAGCTATAGCGGTTATCTTGAGATGCATTTAAAATGGCTACACTACAATACCATAAGTCTCAGGAGGAAAAACTCACAGCGAAACACTTTAAAACAACCCAACAACAAAAGAAGCCGTCAAGTCAAAATAATTGCCGAAATGACTTAAAATTCTCTGCGTCCTTCCCCTGTTTCCCGTCGCGCGTCGCATGGAACACGTCTAATCTACTTAAGACGCGGCACAGATAGCAGCGGCGCAGATAGCACTGTATTATAAATGACTTAGTGGGGCCACTGCGGATCCGTCTTCATTAGGAGCTGATCTGGGGAGAGTTTCTATTAGCTTCACTATCAAGATAGTGGGGGGGATGTGAGGAGAAAATGACACGTGTTGCAAACTCGCAAAGACAAAAGTGCAGGCGGGCCCCGCTGCTCCACGCTCCGATGAGCGATGGAACGCCTTAATCAACGGCCGGGACCGCCGCCGCCTGGGAGCCAGCGTTGTCACGTGTGTCACGACCCCGGGAGATTACCCCCTCGCCGCTGACATATAGACGCTCACTCCATCACTTCCCCCCCCCCGAATGGAGAGACCGACGAGGGCATCTTTCCTCTGACCCCCCCAGCACACGCACACACACATACACATACACGCATGTAGACACACACACATACCTACACACGCACACACACACACACACACACACACACACACACACACACACACACACACACACACACACACACACACACACACACACACACACACACACACACACACACACACACACACACACACACAGACTTTTCATAAAAAAGCTATTACCCCTTCAACACCAATTTAGGTAATTCTTATTTTTCTTATCAGTTAGGATGATAACAGTTTATTATAATGCTCTTTTAGGCGAGTGGACATCCAGAAAGGCCGTCGCTGAAAACAGGGCCTGCTGGAGGATATGTAGCAATTATTAGTATAGGTAATGGTCATAATTCACTTCTATGCTTTGGAGAATCCATAAAGGGTTTTCACGCAAAGCCTTTTATCTGCAGATAAAGGTCAGGGGTACGCCAAACACAGACTTTACATCATTACATCTAACTAACTATCTCCTCTGTCCATTTGTTTGTGTTATCGCTACATCTTGTTAGAGTGCCGTTTTCTTTGTGACTGACACATTGTCTCTATTTATATAGCCGACTCTATCTACTCAACAACTGTCTTTTATTTTCTGTCTGTTTAAATTTTCAGTCACATGTGCTGGGCCAGTTGTATGAAAGCTGTGATTATCATGGATCATTATATTCTAAGGGAATATTCTAATCACTACAATGAGAGAGGATTCATGTAAGATCTTTAATTTATACGATATCACTATGGCTATTAGTATATCCTTATTGTATTCTTCATTATGATCATTACCTCAAAACATCATGCGATGGCTACTTCAAAAAAACATCAATAAAACCATGAAAAACCAAAAAATGGTTTGATATTATAACCATGATTACATATCAATAATGGCTTCACCTTAAATGGGCATTCATTCACTACCGAGCAACTACTAATGATGAAGATAACGATGATGATGAGGACGATGAAGAAGAGGATGAAGATGTTGATAATGGTGATGATGATGACCACAGCACGGTCCTCAGATTGTGGCCAGACCGACTAGCCAGCTGTTGGGTGGCAGCAATGTTTGCTGGCCATGGCGTGTGTGCTGGTGGATCCTCCGCTGAGCTCCCCCTTCACGGGGCGCCGGCTAATAATTAACTTGATTAATAGCTGTGGCTCGCCTTGGACACTGGGCTAATTATCCCGCTTCCCAATTCCTCCGCTTAAATAAGCGGCTTGCTAATTGTTCAGAACGCCGCCTGGTGTCACAGACTGGATCAAGAGGTAAACAAACAAAGATGGCCGAGACGTCCATCCATCCAGCTTTCTGTTTGTTTGTCATTCAAAGGAGATCCCCAGACTCTGGAGGAGGGAAGTCCACTTCCGGCATATTTTATGGGGATGCAAGGAACATTGATTTAATGTAAGACTCAGAGGAGTTGTTGCAATAAAAGCTTCACCCTTGGAAGAATAATTGCGGAAGCGTTTTCCTTCTCTCTTCCCCGCTAGACAAAGCATGAGGCATAAAACATTTTAAACTCACTGTAACTCAGAAATATATTTAAACATAAATATGTTTATTCTAAATCTGCGTTCTCAAACATTTAATCTCAATAAGACCAGCCTCAGTTTGTACTTTTTAATGGGACTTCAGATCGGCTTGCACGTTGGTATCGCTAACATTGGTGATGTGATGTTACGGGCTGCTTGGGGTGGGGCTGAAGCACGGGGTCCTGTTCTTTCCCCTCTGATTAAAACCATGACCCCAGGTCACCAGGGGTATGGGTTGAGTGGAAACATTTGTGCTCTGAATCTTTTCTCTTTTTATTATCAACCACTGCACAATGCCCCTTAGGTTAGGTGGCTTGGGCGACCAACTGCATTGGTAAAAACATTTTGAACACAATGCAATGAAGAATCTCTCTCTAGTATCTATTTCGGAATGAGTGTTCTGAGAAGACGATGGTCACGAATCACGGAATCACATAATTTTTTAGGCAAGTACGTGTCATTATGAATATGTGCTTACTGACATCACACTTAAGACCGGGACTGGTTGGCCAAGGCAGTTTTTTTTTATAAATTACACTAAATTTAAAAAAATGCATACATTAATATGCTCAAGAGAATAAAGACATAGGGCCCTATTTTAACGGTCTGAAACGCAAGTGAGAAGCGCCAAGCACAAGTAAGCATTGTGGGCGGTTCTATGGTGATGTCGCTAGTTTACCAGCGCGAAAAATGACTCTCGCGCCCGGCGCATATCTGAAAAGGGTTGGTCTGAAGTAGCCTAATTACCCGTAGGTGTGGTTTGGGCGTAACGTGCAATTAACCAATGAGAGTGCCAGCTCCCATCCCCTTTAAGAGCCATGAACGCATTTGAATCTGACGAGTGGATATTTTGACAGCGAGTCTGCAGTCTCCGATGAGACAGATGTATGCATTTCAAACTTCAAATGGCTCAGTTTATGGCCAAATAATATGGCCTAATTCACCCATGGAATAAGGTTTTCTTCCACAACTTCAGAAATACTGAGTCCTTAAATAAATTTCGGCAAAGAAAACGTATGATATAACATTTGATATGCGGTAACTGTGGTTCGATTTAATGATAGACGCAATACATTATAAACATTGTTTCTTATCGACATGTGCTCCCAATATGCATCTGTCCCCCTGTTAATTTACATTGCCATGGACTGTATTATGCGTTACGTGTTTAGTTTACGTGTGTTTAAACAGATGAAAGCACACACGCGCGCCCGCGCGCATGTGTGTGTTACACATACACAAACGTGCGCCTGCATTCATTCATTCTTTTTAACACTCACTCGCGGTAAAACAATGTTTTCTCACGATCAAATACTCATCAATTCTAAAAGTAATGTCCTGTGCATGTACAGAATGTCTGTGTCAAGAAAATATGTGTTTGCTGTACGGTGTTTGCAGATGCATTGATTTAGCCGAGCCGCCCCTTAGGGCGCAAGATCATTCCCTAATTTACCGACGCGTGGCGCAGGAGGGAACAGAACGCTCTGTGCCAGTTTCAAACTAGCAACGACACATGCAGCAGTGGTTAAGTCAATTGCGCGAGATGCAAGATAGGGCCCATAGGCTAATAACTCCTAACAATTAAATTGTACCATTTGGGTATGTTGGGTTCACTGGCCCTTTAAGGCCAATATCTCCTCTGGCCTTTTGAAAGTTTTTTTTTTTTATCATCTATAATGATTACCCAATTCACCATTCCCTAATAAGAACCATGGCCAGGGATTCTGGGGTAAAACATGACATTTTTCTCCCTCCACTGGCTGTTGAGGAGCGGGGACACGTCCTTGCCAGCCGAAGCTGCAGTTCTGTTCCCTGTCAGAAGCCCCGCTGCCTCCAGCGATTATAAGTGGCAGGGCAGTAAAGCCCTCAACGACCAGGGAGGGAGAGAGGGAGAGGGGGAGGGAGGGAGGGAGGGAGGGAGGGAGGGAGGGAGGGAGGGAGGATGGAGGTTATCTGTCATATTAAAAGATACACAGACAGCCACAGAGTTGTATTTTAAAACCTAGGACACATTTTTCGTTTTGATCTGTTGTGTAAACATCAGAGCTGTCCAACTAATTTCCCCAACATTGGCTCTGTTACAACGGCTTGTCACTTAAGCTGAGTCCTCACCCAGTCACAGCGCCTCGATACAGTCACAGTGCCTAAATATTCACAGCATGCAGCCCTGTTTGAGGCCCGGGCCACAAAGCCCTGGGTCAGGACAGCAGGTTCCCCCTCCCCCCTGGCCCGCCTCTCCAGGCCTGCTCCAGGTTGTGGTGGTCAGGCAGCAGCTTGCCACATCAAGAGTGAGATCAGAGCTTTGCTGCGAGCTCCAGGATATATCCTTTACTTTGAAGCTCTAAGGGCTGTGCAGAGTTCAGCCAGCTGCCAGTTTAAGGGATTGGGCATGGCTCCCCACAGATGCCTCTACAACGCTCTGTTGCTGCTATATTGTGGGCTTGCTTTAAAGTAAAGAAAAAGACTTTCCTGCCCATTACATTCTCTCTATATCTTTTTTCTTCTGTTATGTTCCTTTCTTGCTTTCTCTCTCGCCTTTATCTCTCTGACAATGTTCTCTCTCTCTCTCTCTCTCTCTCTCTCTCTCTCTCTCTCTCTCTCTCTCTCTCTCTCTCTCTCTCTCTCTCTCTCTCTCTCTCTCTCTCTCTCTCTCTCTCTCTCTCTCTCTCTCTCGTTCTCTCTTGTTTTCTCTCTCTCGTTCTCTCCCTCTCGTTCTCTCTCTCTCTCTCTCTCTCTCTCTCTCTCTCTCTCTCTCTCTCGTCTCTCTCTCTCTCTCGTTCTCTATCGTTCCCTCTCTCTCTCGTTCCCTCTCTCTCTCTCGTTCCCTCTCTCTCTCGTTCCCTCTCTCTCTCTCGTTCCCTTTCTCTCTCTCTCGTTCCCTCTCTCTCTCTCATTCTCTCTCTCTCGTTCCCTCTCTCTCTCTCTCTCGTTCTCGTTCTCTCTCTCGTTCTCTCTCTCTCTCTCGTTCTCTCTCTCTCTCTCCCTCTCCCTCTCCCTCTCTCTCCCTCTCTCTCTCCCTCTCTCTCTCTCACTCTGTCGAACTATGAGAGCATGGCCATTTAAGAAATTAAAATAAGAACAATAAGATAGACTTCAATTTTGAATTTCATGTTGCACTGGTCAAAGATTTGTAAAACTACGTTCATTTATTTATAACCAACCCCCCAAAACATTGAGAGATTTATCTTCATTAGCTTTTAAAGGAATTTCTTATAACAGCAATAGCACATGTAAAATGACCTAAAACACTTCACAGAGTAATCACAGGTAGTCCTATTGCAAGAAAAAAACATAGAGCTAAAGTAAAAGACAAGTTCCAGCGGGGTTAGTTCGATGCCGACCTTAAAAAAAACAATCAGGGCATGCTTATTTTCCCTGGGGAGAGCAAGGTGCCAGAACCAGGCCCACTTTGTACTCCCTCCTGGGGTCTGCATAGCATAGAGAGGGTAGTCATAGTTACATTCACGCCTTCCTCCACGCTTGTATCCTCCTAATTGTTCTCTCTATCATGCCCTGCCTTCCCTATTGACCCCCTTAGCCCGAGGCAGTGCGCCAACATCATCACAAGGCCAGAACCCCAGCGCGAAAGATGACTTATTAAAAGAAATCAGCCTTCAGTGGCGTTTATGGAAAAGTTTCCAGACGGGAAGGAAGGGAATAATCAAACTGGTATTATTTGGTGTTTGTGTGAAAACACAAACTCTAGCAATGCAAAAGTGTGACGGTAGGGAGTGTGATTTACTGCTGATATGATTAACTCATTTTCTGCATCATAGCCACCATCCCCACTGAGACCAAGTAGATGATGGACTGTAGGCTGAGAGTCACAAAATGAAGTGTTTAACCCAAGTCTGTTTTTAGACGGTTCTCTAAACATAATCACTCATATATATATGTAATTATAAAAAAAACATCTGCGGTGCATTTCTCACGAAGCCAAACCCAGGCACCTCATCAGCCCCTGTTTCCTCATCGTTTCATGTTCTGTCACGTCTCGGTGACAGATTAGGATCCAAGTGCCCCCCCCTATCCTCGCAGATGTGGAAGACAAGCTTTAAGGTAGAGTTCATGTGACTGGTCCATGGGGAAATGTCAGCGTGAACACATTAGCTCCCATTCTTCTCCCCTCCGCCATCAAAGGTCGATATGCTAATAAGATCCATTTGGCGGGGCGGCCGCAGCACCACGGTTTTGTTTTTTGGACGAGCCAAACGGCTAACATCGATAATATAATATGATATTATAGTATAATGATATAATACTACATGTATTTTGTAAAGTGCTTTTAAAGATAATCTACAACAAGAATTAAATCACTTAAGAAAAACATTAAAAAGCAGCAGCATGGCTATCATATAGGATGAGAGTGAGTTCAAGGCGAGCCAGAAGGAGCAGATACTATGACATCGTGTGCACATATGGCTCTCTACGGAGAAGGTCTCGCTAGATAGGAGCCAGTGAAACATTAATGTTCCAGTGTGGTGCCTGCACCCCCTATAGAGAAGGGGCAGATGCAGAATGCATCTGTTGGATGGTTTTTAATCACATTCTGAATCCCTTGGGGTGAAGGCAAGTGTGCGATATTTCCCACTGAAGTGTTGGGAAGATGCAGCTTTAATGTATGGATCTCACGCGGGGTGCTGTGCGGAGTTGTTGGTTGGCATGATGAATAAGTGAGAAATGGGTAGCTGCCCAATGGCCATTAGAGGGTTAGTTAAGATGCACTACTTCCTGATACACCCACACAGAAACCCATGTGAGTTGGCAACCTGAAGTGAGATCCAATGAAGAGGGAATTGCATAACAACACACATGCTATGCGGCCACTTAAAAACCACTTCATGATGCTGCAAACACATACACACACACACACACACACACACACACACACACACACACACACACACACACACACACACACACACACACACACACACACACACACACACACACACACACAACACACACACACACACACACACACACACACACACACACACACACACACACACACACACACACACACACACACACACATACTATGTATCCAGGAAGTACTTCAGTACAAGGCACGGATTACACCTAGCTGTGGTTCCACCAGCTTGAGGCAGCAATCTCTTTATTGTCATCAATGGCAACCAAGCTCTTTGCTCGCTGCTTGCGCGTCGCTGAGGTCCTTGCTGTTTCCCGCCCAGAGTGCTTGCAATTTCCGCGGCACGGCCTGGACTCCCCAAGTCATACAAGTCTCCACTCTACGGGAAAGTGCCACATGTCATGGTAGGTTTAGAGGAAGATGTTTCACGGTGGCTTTGAACGGTAAAAAGGTACAGTGTGTTGCTCTGCTGCTCTAGGCTTCAGAAAGACAGACACACGCACAGACACACGCACACACACACACGCACGCACACACACACACTGCTTTCACCAAATGCACACTTTGATTTGGCAGATGGTGTTCGAGGTTCGACACAGAATGGTAGGGCATCAGCTTTCATCATTGACACTCAAGGAAACGATTTCAATACCCAGACAGAAGCAGCGAGAGGTAGAGCAGTGGTCCGCAGACGTGTGGATAAGATGTCGCCGCACAGGCAGGGGATAGCCCTGAACTCTCTGTGTCGGGGAGCCAACGCTTCTTTGACACCAGGACCTTTTTCTTCTTCCTAGATGTTCTTCCTCCTTTTGTACAGTATAGTGCTTGTACATCAGACTGCATCAGGGGATTTGTTGTTGCAGATACATATTGAGCGGCGTAGAGAGTTGTATTTGTGTAATAATGAACAGATACTGTATATACCAGTTCCAAAGACGTCCTTGTTTTACCGTGTCTCGCATGAGAACGCTGTGGCAGTTTCGAACATGACAATGAATCACCATAATGACAAATCATTTCATGATTCATTCCTAGACAATGACCAAAAAACAATTACTGCCAACATAAGAACTAACATTTGGATGCTCCTATGCTCCCAAAATGGCAGTGGCCATTTCAACGATACTTTTCAATGTAAAAGCCCAGTAGTAAATAATAGAACTATACAATACTGCAGTAAACAACAAAACACAACCCTATACGTGAATAGTCCCATGGTTCTATCAATTCATATATTTTTCACTATATTAATGAGTATGAATACAACCATTCGACAATGAGTCAGATAACAAGTCAGATGAAGATAGGGGAAATAAATAGGAACAATACAAATGGATTTTTCAGCGCTTAATCCATGACCAAGCTAACGGCCCTCCAAATATTGATAGTCTTTAACTCATTCGGCACATGGAGTTAATCTCTTGTTGTAGCACTCCATTTAATTAGAAAATCATAATTCGGGTCATTATGTAATGATGATTAATGACATTATATTGTTACATGCAATATTATCCGTGGCAGGAACAACGTCATTAACAATAGCATTGCTGGTAATTCCTTATTGGCCGTCCCTCCGTTTGGAATTGGCATTGTGCATTGTGTGAATACGCCCTGATTACAAATGGACCCTGGTGTTAATCATTGCAGTTCCTGCATCTGGAAGGATGATAACAGCTGGTCAGAGCACTTGGCGCCCTCTTAATTCATGTGCTGATTTGCACGGGGACCTTTCCCGGTGACACCAGTTGTTGTTCCACTTAACAACATGTTCATGGGACCAAACAGATGGTGCGTAAAAAACCACGTCCCGGACATACAGACGAGGAAGGAATGGAAAAGAAGGGACAGCACCTATTACAGTGGCCAGAGGCAGCATCGTCCCCGAGGTTGATGTCGGGGTAGCGGGGTGCAGTGAGATAATAATAATAGCATTGCATATACATGCCATCGAGCCAACAAGCCGTTCATGGTGTCAGAGGCCTTTGATGGCAAGCGGAGGTGCCCGCCCATAAGAACCCACAGCCCAGTGCTGCCATTGATATGCTGGTCAATGACTGGGATTAGCCTGCCTGGCTGTTCTCTCTCCCACGCCTCTGCTGTCAGCGCTCGGCAGATAATGAGGTACACCCACACGCTAATGCGTGCATACATGCATGCACACACACACACCGCACACACACACACGCGCACACACGCACACACACACACACACACACACTACACACACACACACACACACACACACACACACACACACACACACACACACACACACACACACACACACACACACACACACACACACACACACACACACCTTAACTATGCCCAAACACATACACACACACACACAGACACACACACACACAAACACAATCACACACACACACCTTAACTATGCCTAAACACATACACACCCACACACACACACACACACACACACACACACACACACACACACACACACACACACACACACACACACACACACACACACACACACACACACACACACACACACACACACACACACACACCTTAACTATGCCCAAACACATACACACACACAACACAGACACACACACACAAACACAATCACACACACACACACTTAACTATGCCTAAACACATACACACCCACACACCCACACACCCACACACACACACACACACACACACACACACACACACACACACACACACACACACACACACACACACACACACACACACACACACACACACACACACTGTCCGTGGTTGTCTTAATAAGCGTGTGTCTCATTGAATAACCTAGTGTGATATAAACGGAACCGTCATCTAATGTGCACATTTGCAGTCCAGTATTCTCCATCAAATCAAGCAACTTTTGGTTGATACAATCCACTGGTGGATCCAAAAATAAATACTGAAAAATAATATTTCTATTTGTATTTAATATTATCAGATCTTTAAGATACTTCCATCCTAGTTATTTTCATTCAAGTAATTTCTTCAACACCTCATAGCTTACAATGATTATAATAGCAACAAATTGCTATCACCCATCATTTGAAATGTAATCTCATTAATTTGTGCCATGCTTTTAAAATAATCAGAGCTCTACAGAGCCGTACTTTTTAAAGGGTAAGTGAACCCTGGTTTTAGCAGAAATTCAGCCCTGAATGTTTAAAAAATGTGATCTGTGCAGTCGTGACAGTTGTAAAAGGTTTAGACAAAACTGACCCGCTGGGTTCCATAGAAGCCAGTACGTTGTTTAAACCCACGTTCCACTTGCGTTGGAAACCCTGCCTTCTGCCATTTTTTAGGGGAAATAACATTTAAACAGAAATTGCAGAGTTCTTGTTGTTGACAGACAATCTCCCCCGTTTAACCACTACATACGTTCTTGTTAAAAATAACAGAAATGTTCACCAACACTTTGAGAGACCCAAACAACAAAAGTCTTTCAACTGAAAAAGCAGTTTTGGTTTTTTTCTTCCCCTTGAAGAAGCACAACAGAATGGCTTTCCCTTGTTCCACTTGAGGCGGGGAGGCGGGTGGAGGTGGGCTGTACGGCTCATCAACACCCAGAGAGCAGTGTGTTCTGGCTCATTAGGGCTCAGCCCGGTGCCCACATTAATAATGCAGTAGTGCTGCGGCGATGTACTCAAAGACCCACTGTCTCGTTAACGCACCGTTCATCACGCAGGTTAAGACAACAGTCCAGGGGCCCATCGACCCCGCCCCGCCCCAACACCCCCGAAGGGGATGGGGGGGTAACACGCGCAAGGTACACCCACAAGGTAGACAAACAAGTGAATAACACACACAAACGTTCAAAATCACACAGAGAGTACTGAGAGTACACTCTCAGATATTTTCGCCTATTAATGTCCAATGGGGCAGCATAATGGAGTGGCTGGTGTTGATGACTTCCCTGCCCAAGAGGTACTGGGTTTAATCCCGATGACCACAGTCTGCCGGAAGGCATCCTTGAGCAAGACACCGTAACCCCTATATTTATGCAAGAAAATATAAAATTTCTAAAATAATAAAGTAGGAACAGGGAACAGATAGCGCTCACTGGGCAAAGACTGAGAGACTCAGGAAGAGTTTCTACCCCCAAGCTGTCAGGTATCTTAACGGCACTGATTAAGCCGTTTTAGCAACTGCACTTATATATTTATTTAAGTAGCCCCCTTTATTCCTATTCCCTGTGCAATAACTCTCTTACATATTGAATGTATTTACTGTTTTGTTATGTTTGTTATGTATCTATTTAGCATGGAGCAGACTGTGAACATTTCACCGCAATGTATTTGTGTATGTGACAAATAAAATCTGAATCTGAAAATCTGAATCTGAAGTAAAAAAAGGAAGGAAGGAAGAATACCTCTTAAAACACCAGCAACCTCAGCGCAAAGTCACTGGATTTCAGTTCAGGAACACGATGATTGTGACCATTTATTCCGGGCGAACAGACAGCTTGCCAGTTCACAGTGACATGACAACTTAAAAACCCAATCCAGACAGTTCTTAAATACATATTTCACTCATCGTGTGAGCTCAGGCACCCTTGACTCCCTGACGTAACTTCCCTCAACGGGGAAATGATTGCTATTGACTGTTCTTCTGATTTACTTCTGTGTGTTTGCTTTCCTCCCGACTGCTTGATGGGAGAGAAGCCCTGGCCATAGCGTCTTTCATCTCCTCTCTCCATAGCTCTGCACACACGGCTGGCTCAACCTGCAGGTCCTCTGCAGACCGGTGTTTCACTCCAGCTGCTGCAGCGCCAGGGGTCCCCAGGTCTGACTTGGGGCCCCAGGAGGGAGATAATGCTGGGCTGAAGCCCACCGCTCCTGAGATTTATGATGTGTCTCCTGGTGGTGACCCTGGTTCTTTCACCATCAAGTCTCTTGCCAGGACTCATGGGAGGTGACAGGGCAAATCATGCCTTGGCGACAGGGGACCTTTAACACCGCTCTTTGATGGCTTGTTGGGTCATGCCGCTAGTTTCCCAGCAACACAGGCGAACACGTCTTCTAGCGCACACTGTTAGATTCCGACCTGTAGCCCGGTGCTACGTGTCATTCCGTCTTTCTGTCAACCCACTTTCCCACCCGTCGTCACTGTCCTTTCCATGAAGACACAAGAGAAGATGGAAATGTATAAAATAAACCAAGATCCTGTCTGGGCCTGATCTGTGCATCCAAGATAGAGGTATCATAAAGAAACAAAAATAATGAGAACAGCTGGGATGAAAATGATTATCTATTTATATTTTATTGTAATTCATAAAGTTTTCATACAGTATGTCCTCCTACTGAATATGGGGGGGGGGGATGAGAGTGTTAAAACTTAAGCAGACGTTCTCCAGTGACACCTCCTCATTCTCCTAATGGTTATGCGAGGGAGAGCCGTGCCATAATGACCATATTTCTCATCGACCTGGGACAAGGTCGGGCAAATCATTTATCCCCTGGTTTGAGCTGTCAGGTGATGATGAATTTCCCAGCGGGGCAGACTCTCCTAAGCGGCATTAATATTGAAGCAGAATTACCTGAACCTAAATGTAATTCACCTTTGTCAAATGACTGATGGATTAATGGCAGGAATGACCATAAGTCCCCAACTAAAGCAACCAAGTGCCTATCATCTCATCAGACTGAAATATCGCATTGAATATAGCACCTTTCCCCCATCCTAAGAACCTTTATCTAATGCCATCTTTCAGACCAGACCATGCTAGGAGCGGTTAGCATAAGTCCTCTGAGACAGTGAGCACGTCATTAGCATGTGGCCTTCGGCGCCTAGCCTTGGTGGGGCTTTGGGTGTGGTTCTGGAAGTGCATTAAAAACCACACTTCTCAGCAGACGTGCTCACAGAATCTGACGTCTGCTACGGGGACGAGCAGGGGGAGTGTTCCCCCGTCCCGCCCAACAGCCCGGGCCAGCCATGACTCCATCTGGGCTGTCGGGTTTGATCCCAAAACCCGACCAGACAGATAAACGGAGCAATTATCTGTCCCCAAACGCCTCTTAAACGAGTTTGGTACCGGCCAACGCGAGGTACAAAGAGAGGAGGTTTTGGAAGTTGAACGGGCTCTTTCAATTCGGGAGGGAGAATCAGTTCAAAGACAGAAGTGGGCCGAGGCGCAGCGAGACAGATGGGCATAAGAAAAAAGATCCAACGTGTAAATATTTATATCACAGAGGAAGTGCCGAGTCACAGAATGTGTTTAATTAGAACTCCTCCGTATGCGTTCAGCAGCATATGGGTCAGACGGAGTGGGAGGAGAGGGAAATGATGGGGAAGGAGGGAAACAAAGAGAGAGGGGCCCTGGAGGGCCAACACGAGGGATCCTGGAACCGTTTGTCACTGCATCCCCGATTGAAAAGGGATCTAGGAAGACACTTGCATTTTTTACTTTTTGTTTTACCCTTTGTGAAATCACAAGGGGCTTCATTTGCAGATATCCCAAGGTCACAGGCTGAAAGCCCCTCGGCGATGGGAGAGACCATTCTCTTGGGAGGGAAAGCTCTCCTGCTTGTTTTAATCCGGGTCTCTCCTGGGTCGAGTGTGTGAATGGCCGATTACCTAAACTGTGGTGTGAGGCGTCTAGCTTCTGAACAGTGGGAGGTTTGACCCGGACAAGTGATCAGCTTAACCCGCCAATGCACGCTAGTCACACCAAGGGGGCCGATTAAACATGACGTCATCGTCCACACAGAAGTGGTCCGCAGAGTCTCACAAGGGCTTGAAAAAACCAACGAAGAAGAGGAAAATGTTCAGCAATGGCAAACTTTGAACATTGATTTCACAATGCAAATGCATGGGAAATGGATAAATAGTTAAATATAAGGGGCCTTTTAAAGGGGAACTATGCAATTGTGAGTTATTGTGATGGTTCTTTAACACTTATGGGTCAATGGGTGGCTGTTTCGACTCCCCCTAATACATCTGAGCGGAGAAAGGGAAAATACAAGTTTCTGCCACCGACCAGCCGCCAACTCTCGCGGGAGTCTCGGGTCTCGCAAAGTAACAAATTGCTTTACAGCACTACAGACCCACAAGCACGGAACCGGCTAGATATAAACACAAGTAGCGAAGGAATTGTTATATTCGTCATGGATCAGCCGACTAAAAAGAGACAGAGAAATCCAATGTTGGAGGAATAGAAGAAGAGAAAAGGGAGACTGACTGACAGAGAGGCCAAACACGGGTAAACGTAGGGCGAACTTCTCAGGAATAGCAAACTGAAAGAAAAAGAAGAATGCAAATCAGATGCCTACTTGGTCGTGTTGCTCTTGAAATTGTAAGTACCCCCTTGGTAACCTTTTTTCTCTTTGTATTGTGGCTTTCTTGATGTTGTTCTCTGTAAAAATGTATTTGCTCGATCATTTTGCTGTGAGCCCTGTATGTTTCTAGCTGGGGTGTTTTGTTTGGTAGTGAGCATACTCACTACCAAACACGTTGGTTTCCATGGTTGTTTTGCTGTATGTCTGTCTCTTCCCCCAGATACAGGCTAAATTCCTGAATCCAGGTTCTTGTTTATTTAGATCACTAGACAGCTATTCGAATGCCTCAGATTTTTCTAAGAATGTAGCCTATATCATGGGATATGTCCGGCTGGCCATATAATGTAGTACCCTGCACGAGATCTGCTAGTTAGCACATATTCTTCGGTAACAGAGCTGTTACATACAACCTCCATTATAGCTTTAGCCAATGTTATACCTTTGGTGTAGTTCCCACGCGTGTAAACATGTTTGTAAAAAGATTGCTTCGTAATTTTTCCTTAGGTATAAGCGTTTGCAAACAGCATTGTTATGAGTTATCGTTACGAGGCTTGATAACCCAAGACGGCTCTGCCTGCTTGCCCCGGTACAGCCACCAGCCAAATCCGAATTTGTCAGCGTATGAGTGTCACAAGGGAAGGAAACCTTAATCCAGAGAACCCTCAAGAAGATGCTACACAAAAGCTGTAAGGCAAAAAACTGTCACTGTCACTCATTTTTTTTCAACATCCAAAATAAATATTTTTATAACCAAAAAGTGTATATTATTGAACAACTGAAAGAAAGGTGGTGCAAACATCGTTTATATAAAAAAAGGGAAACATTTTAAAACTATGTACCATAAGGTTTATTTACAATGTTTATTTGCAAACATTTACGCGTAAACATAATTGTGTCGCTAATCTTCCAGATAGCATCTGGCTATAAAACTCTCCTGCGGGGACTGGGGACAGCATACCCTCTTGATGTCTGAATCCATCTCCCTGAAATTCAGACAAGTACACAAGTGACGTACTTGAGTAGATGCATAAATGTACGATTGCCGCGCAAATTGTTCATGCTATCGTTATGTATTATGTTGGCCTACACTGACCGTTCTGTTGAACAACCAAAGATAACGCTATTCTAATCTAGGATGTAACATCTCCCCGTCAACTGTAAAAAAGGATGGGTTTATGTTTATTGTAACACAACACAAATACACAATTTCAAAATGTATAACCTTTTCTACTCTTCATGAACAACCTACCTCTGCCATGGCTCCACGCATTGGCCGATTTCTTTAAAAAAAAAAGAGTAAAATATCTACTCCGAAGCTGTAGGGGCCGTGTGTAGAGAAAAGAGTAAGCGCAAACCGAGAAAATAGCGAAGAAATGGCCGATCCTACATAGTGGGCCTTTAAATTTGTACTTACACATGTATTTTACAGTATTGCCCATTGCTTGAACACTATAGACACATGCTTAGACCAAAGTAACACAACTTGAAGTTGTTACTATACCTTAAACACATGTAACCATACCACACAAGCTCTGCGTTGCACTTTAGTTGCAATTCTGCAACCGCTTGCGCCTTTCTGCCTCACACTTACTCATGCACACTACACACTTTCATAAATAAGACACTTAGTTAAAAAATGAAATCTAAGCCTACCTTTTGGAAAACACATCTATTCAAAATAAAAAACACATCGGGCAATTAAAATTGGATACACACCTGAAAACGCTTGCTTACAAAACTGAACACCAATCAGCCATCTACAAAAAGGCCAAAGGGCAATTGTGACAGGGAAAATATAGCATTGTGCCGCCGTAAGCCTTTGAGGGTAACTGCACCATCATGTAAAAATAGGCCCCTACAATACCCAACATATCTAGATACACTTCATGATGCAGCAGTACAGGACAGATCAGATCAGCCCATGTTATTTTTGATCGGGCCGTTTTGGACCGGAACTGGTTGACCAACGATAAACAATTTGAAGTCGTATACTTGCCCTTTACTCGCCATTTCTATACCCTATAGAAGATAGGGTTTAGACCGCCAACCATATGCCCGCATGCCTCTTCTGAAGGCAATGTAACAGGCCTGCAGAGACATTGAGGTAAGGTCAATCCATGGATGTATTCGGCACACAAGGCAATGATCCATAAGCCCACCTATGCACAATTGCCGTGTTTTTCTTTTTTTTTTGCAAAATTTGGCTCATTGTGTCAAAACTCAACACATAAGACAACACTGGGAAATAAACCATTCACATCAATGTCAAATTAACACTCGGCTATCGAAACCGAATAATTCTTTGTAAAAATTGCACTCTGATGATAAAATGATACACACTTCATCATATGATCATCATCATCATATGAATACACACTTTCAGATCAGCAGCAACACACTGGTCTACTTTATATGTAAAACATTGCAGTCTTTCATGTTCAGTTTTTATTCAGTTCCACAGAGGGCACGTTTTCATCACAACCAAAAGAGCAAATACTAAATACTGTACATTGCAGTACTGTACATTACAGTGCAGTAAATACAGTT
Organism: Melanogrammus aeglefinus; assembly: GCA_900291075.1. Lineage (NCBI taxonomy): Eukaryota > Metazoa > Chordata > Actinopteri > Gadiformes > Gadidae > Melanogrammus > Melanogrammus aeglefinus. The sequence continues at coordinate 14,010 of OLKM01000624.1, read as the reverse complement.
TGAGCAAAAATAAACCCTACTGTACTGTAAACACAGAAAAACATGGTAATTGTGCGTAGGTGGGCTTATAGATCCTGCCGTCTGTTGGGGTCTGGCCGTACATCAACATCATTCACAAACAATGTTTTCTCCCACTAAGCATCGGGGAAAATATTGCCTTGTGTGCCGAATCCATCCATGGATTGACCCTAAGTCGATGTCTCTGCAGGCCTGTTCCATTGCCTACAGAAGAGGCATGCGATTGGTTGGCGGTCATATACGCGCCATCTCCAAGTTCGAAAAATAATCTTCTATAGGGTTTAGAAATGGTGTGTAAGGGGGCAAGTATGGGACTTCAACATGATGATGGTTGGTGAACCAGTTGCGGACCAGAGCAGCCCAATGGAAACTAACATTAACCCAGACAACAACAAACCTGGGCTGCTCTGGTCGGTCCTGTACAGCTGCATCGTGAAGTGCATCCAGAAATGTTATTATATGTTCGGTCTTGAAGGGACCTAGTTTTGCTTGATGGTGCAGTAGGCTTATGGCAGCACACAATGAGATATTTCCCCCGCACTGCCCCGGGACTTGCACAATTGCCCTTTGGCCAATTATGGTATGACCCCGTCGTCTTGTTTTGCTGAGGTTGAATCCAGCCTCATCAATGTAAATAAATTCATGAGGCTGTGCAGTGCCATCCATCTCCAAGATGCTCTGTAACAAAACAAAATACATGTAATACATATTTTGGATGGCATTACTCAAAACACTCAACTACAGTACTACACATACAGAACCCCCACCCCATCAAACAGGTACCTGGTACGTCTCTGAATGTATCTATGTGGTACTAATACAATGGCACATATTCAGCTGTAACTGGATGACACCATTACTGTATTGTAAATGTAAAGGACTGTTTATATTCACGTCAAAGTCCTTTGACCCTGACACTGTTCCTCTCAAATCGGACCCTGTACAATTGCTTCATGATAATTTGGTGCTATACCAAGATGCGTCTGATAGTGGAAATGCTTACTCGCTCCATGTTATTGAATCCTTCTCTATCTGCAAGTATTTGTTGCTGTAGCTGGTTGAGACTGATTGCATTGTTTGCTCTGACCAGGTCCACAATTGCAAGTTCCTGCTGTTGGGTGAACAGGCGTTGGCGTCCGCCCCCAGAAGGTCTTCTAGTCGTTCTATAGAAAAAAGCAACCACAAAATGTTACTGTATTGGTTTACTTCTTCTTTACAGTACTGTATATACTGTACTTTACTGTATATACTATAGAAAGTAGTGAAACATCTAGGTAATCACAGTATGTCACACAAAACTACCACTTTCGTTCAAAAAGGAGCATTAGCCACCCTGTAATACAGTACATGTGATATGGTACAGTACTGCAAATACTCCAGATACAGTCTGAGTAGAGTAGAAAGTAGAGAGTTGAAGACATACCTGTTTTCCAGTCGGAATGTCCTTATTATGGATGAAACTGTGAAAAGGCTTAGATTAGGGTGGACTTTCTGCCCAGCTTTCCTCATAGTCAGACCATGGTTTATGACATGGTCCACCAAAGTTGCTCTTATGCCATCGGAAATAATGTTCCGTGCACGGCCTCTTCCACCACGTCCTCCTCTATGTCTCTGTCCTCCACTATATCTGCTTCTTGCCTGCATCCATGCTTGCAAAGTTCTCAAAATGGCTTACTGTAACTGAGGCCTTTTTGTAGCTGGCTGATTGGTGTTCAGTTTTGGAAGCAAGTGTTTTCAGGTGTGTATGTAAGTATTTTAAATTAACCAATGTGTTTCGGATTTTGAATAGATGTGTCTTCCCAACGGTACAATGAGATGTCATTTTTGAATTAAGTGTCTTGTGTATGAAATAGTGTGTAGTGTGCAGGAGCAAGTGTGTTGCAGAAAGGAGCAAGTGTGTTGCACAATTGCAACTAAAGTGCAAAGCAGCACTTTTGTTTAAGGAATGGTTACATATGTTTAAGGTATAGAAACAAAAAATTCAAATTGTGTTACTTTGGTCTAAGCATGTGTCTATAGCGTTCAAGCAATTGAAAAAAAACTGGTTTATTTTGGTTTAATTTTTGCATAAACTGAATTTACTGCACTGTAAAGTACCGTACTGCAATGTACAGTATTGTGTATTCAATTTTTTTGGTTGTTGTGAAAACGTGATTTCTGTGGAACTGAAGAAAAACAGTGAACATGAAAGACTGCAGTGTTTATATAAAGTAGACTACTGTGTTGCTGGTGATCTGAAAGTGTATTTATATGACGAAAGTGTGTATCATTTTGTCATCACAGTGACATTTTGACAAAGGTTTGTTAGGTTTCGGTTGCGGAGTTTCAATTTGACATACATCTGAATGGTATATTTCCCAGTATTGTGTCTTATTTGTTTGTGTGTTGAGCATTATCTTTAAACAATTAATTGCTGCCCTACTATTGGGGATTCTAATAGGATTTGAATCTACTACACAGACCGTCATTATCTCTGCTATGGGACTGCTTCAAATCCTTTCGTGAGAGGGGGACTGCAGCGTTCCTTCGTCCAGGTCTTTGTCTTACAAACCCCTAGTGTTAGCTGGTGCGGCGTTAGTGTTAGCCACTGCTACACAATTGTAAGCAGCTGTGTCGCTAGTGTTAGCCGCTGTGCTGTGGCACTAGCGTAAGCAGCTTCAACGCCAGTGTTTACAGCTGCAGCGCTAGTGTTAGCCTCTGCGGTGCTATTGTTAGCAGCTGTGTTGCTAGTGTTAGCCGCTGCGATGCTAGTGTAAGCAGCTTTAGAGCTAGCGTTAGCAGGTGCTGGAAGTCACAGCGGTGACCCCCCCACCCCCACTCTCATATCCTGCTCCAATTGGCTGATTGGTTTGGGCCACAGACAGAGAAGCCCTCCCAGCTAAGCTCACATTCATCCACATGTGGAGATGTGTTGGACCTGTGGAGCCTGTGTGAGGTGAAAGCACCTCAGAGTGATTCCAAATTTGATCCATTATTCTTGAAATGGCCACTTTCACTGATTTGCATTGTATGGTGTTTTTTTTTTAATTAAGTGAATCAATTAATTCCTTCTAGCGTAGTTAGCTGCTAATGTACGTTGAATATGTATGGGGCCAAACAAAGCAACCTTCGCTGCTTGGCCTGGAAATTGTATACATAGCGGACTATTTCAACACCGTGACACTCGCAAGGGGATAAAAGTCACCAATTTGTCAAAGTATGCATAAGCATGAATTAGCGATGATGCAAGTATTACAACTGACCCTTTTATTCTTATTTTTTCCTTTCTTTTCATCCTCACCGTTCCTGTACTAACATAACCCATGTCTCGGCATCTTACCAGTTTGCATCACATTTTCAAAAAATAAAATCAAAAAAAGGAGGACTGCTATTAATCTAGCCCGATGATTAGAGATCCATGTCAGTCGGTCCAAAAGGCTGGCTGGATCCACTTTGAAGCTGCAAGATCCATCCGAGGGGACAAGTAAAAGAAAACACAGAGCATGTGCTTCAGCTCACATCGCAGCATTAAGAGACCCGTCCCCCTGGACTCTGTAACGCTTAAGAAAGGAAACATGGCAGGCCTTGGTAATCCTCCAGTGAGCCAGGAGGCTAACTCGGTCAGCATATTTCAAAAGAAGTTGATTTTATTTTGGCAACAAACAAACTTGCTTTGAGGGGACTCCGTGGAGACGAAGAAATCAGATCAATATAAGTCATGCACACCTTGCTTTTCACACCTATCGCTTCAGACAATGTTTGTGTTTCCATCATCTGGGGAGATTTCGGTAAGGTACAAAAGATGGCAGAAGTTACAAGGTGAAAGAAGTGCTGAGAAATAAGTTTGGTGAGGTGTACGATTGTTATTGCGTGCCACAGTCACGTCATTTTGTTCTTGCGACCTCCAAAGTGCTTCACCGCATGAAGCACGCTGAAGCCCGCCCTTGTTGTGTTGGGGGTTCAGTGACAGAGCTTCAGGTTGTGGGCCTCATGGCAGAACCAAGCTAAAGGCTAATCAGCCGGATCTTTAACAACGCTTTGGTAATGCCATTTTGGTAACATCGTTTTATTAACAGCGTTCGGTTAACAGCACAGGCTGCACTATCATTCAATGACGTTTTTCATCGGGACGAACAGATACGTGGACGAGCAGGCCTCCACACCAGCAGGCAGACGACCAGGCCTCCACACCAACAGGCAGACGACCAGGCCACCATACTAACAGGCAGACGACCAGGCCACCATACTAACAGGCGAGCAGGCTTCCACACTAACATGTAGACGAGCAGACCTCAACACTGACAGGCAGACTTGCAGGCTCCCACACCAACAGGTAGACCCGTAGGCCCCCACACTAACAGGGCCCCACACTAACAGGCCTCCACAATAACAGGTGTCCTTCCTAACAGGTCCAGGTACGGCTGTGCGGCTCAGTGCCAGCTCTAGTTGTGTTGTCATGCAGGTCCATCCCTACAGCAGTCTCTCTGCAGGGCTTTTCCTCTCTCCCTTAATCGAATGATGTCGGGGTATCTGTGTTTTGTTTTCCTAACTAGTGTTGTGTTACCATCACAGTCACAGTCAGTCAGAGCAGGAGAGCTTTTAAGCGATGTATTGGGTAAGTGCACATGGTTTGTGTGTGTGTGTGCCACACACACCAGCCACCAGTGTGTGGCTGGTGAACTTGAGTGGGAAGAAACAGCTTTGCAAAAGGCAGCTGGGAGCGAGAGAGTGGCACTCATCCAAACTTTTACCGCCCAGCTGTTCCTCTTCCAGACAATTATTTCAGGTGAACTGTTGACTCCTTCCGTCTCAGGAACGGTGTCGTCTGATCCGTTCGTCACGGTACCCAGATGCTGTATCTCAAACCTGGACACCGTCACTACCTCAACAACACGGCGGCGGCGAACCCCCCGGCGTGGCTGGGTAACTCGCAGGGCATCAATGTAAAAGCTCCATCATTCCGTCTCTTCCTCCTGCTTAGCGTTCAAGCCGATGGAGGGAGAAACATGTTACATTTTAGACCTGCAGGGGTTATTCAGGTTGCGTTTGCATTGACCTGCTGCAGCCGGTAGGTCCACCTCAGGAAGAGGGAGGCACGCGAGAAGGGAGAGTGGTGGTGTTCCTCATAAGAAGCGTCCCACTACTTTGAGCATTCAGGCATGTTCCAACACTGAAACCCTCTCTCTCTCTCTCCAGCGTCTGCAGCTTCCAGTGGGAGGCTGTTTATACATAAGTAATGGTGCTAGCAGTGCACCAGCCCGGGCTATTCTTAGCCATTGGAAATCTGAAACACAAGTTGGTTTTGGGCCCATATAGAAACGCACATATCTATAAGAGTCTAAACATTGGCAAACAAGATGTGTATATATATATTAGTGCTGTCAGTTTAACACGTTATATTATTTCCCATTTCCCATCAGAGTTTTGTTTGAAAGTTCAGTGATTGGAACAAACAAAAGCCTGGGCTATTGAAGTTTTACGGTAGGCCTACCACTGTTGCACCTACCCGATGTCAAGTGGACCGGGTTGAATTCACTGCGGGTCTCTCTTTTAACTGTCCTTCTCAACACTCCTCTGATCTCACTAAAAGGCTAGCAGCACGAAATCAAGGGATATTAACCGCGCGTTTACTATGACATTAATGCGATTAATCACGATTAAATATTTTAATCGCTTGACAGCACAAATATATATATATATATTGGCAACAAAAAGTCCAACAATACATTCTGATGTACAAGCTTTATAGTGTTCAATATTCATGAAATAAACATACATACACACACATACACAAACACATACAGTCGCCTCCAATAGTATTGGACCAGTGAGGCCAATTTCTTTATATTTGCTGTAGACTGGAAACATTTGGGTTTGACACCAAAAGATGAATATGAGACAAGAGATACACATTTCAGCTTTTATTTCCAGGTATTTACATCTGGATCCGATAAATAACTTAGGAGATAGCATTATTTGTAAAGGAACACCACATTTTTAGGGGAGCAAAAGTATTGGAACATGTGACTGACAGGTGTGTTTTGTTGCCCAGGTGTGTCCTATTACATTGATCATTCAAACACATAAATAGCCCTGAATGTCTATGCTTAGTTTCAGGTTTTGGTTTTGCCTGTGCAGACTGCAATTATTATAGTTAGAGGTGTAACAAACATGAAAACCAGAGAGCTGTCTATGGGTGAAAAAGAAGCAATTGTGAAGCTGAGAGAAGATGGAAAATCCATCAGAGCCATTGCACAAATATTGGCAATAGCCAGTACAACCATTTGGAATGTCCTGAAAAAAGAAACCACTGGTGCACTAAGTAACAGGCGTTGAACGGGGAGACCAAGGAAAACAACAGCAGTTGACGACAGAAACATTGTCAGAGCTGTAAAGAAAGACCCTAAAACAACTGTTGTTGACAGCAACAACATCCAGGGGGCAGGAGTGAAGGTATCATTATCTACTGTTCGCAGAAGACTTCATGAACAAAAGTACAGAGACTACACCAGAAGATTCAAACCACTCATCTAGCAAAAAGAATAAGCCAACAAGTACAGAGACAAGCCTCAAAAATTCTGGGAAAACGTTTTATGGACTGATGAAACAGATTAACCTTTACCAAAATGATAGAAAGGCTAAAGTTTGGAGAAAGAAAGGATCTGCTCATGACCCCAAACATACAAGCTCATCCGTGAAACACGGTGGAGGCAATGTCATGGCTTGAGCTTGCATGGCTTCTTCTGGGACGAGCTCATTAATCTGCATTGATGATGTAACACAGGATGGCAACAGCAAAATGAACTCAGAAGTCTACAGGAACATTTTGTCTGCCAATTTAAAGAAAAATGCAACCAAACTGATTGGAAGATCATTCATCATGCAACAAGATAATGATCCAAAACACACTGCAAACACAACAAATGAGTTCATCAAGGGCAAGAAGTGGAAGGTTTTAGACTGGCCAAGTCAATCTCCAGGCTTAAACCCTATAGAGCATGCATTTTATCTGCTAAAGACTGAAGGGAGTAACCCCCCAAAACAAACAACTGAAAGGGGCTGCGGTGAAAGCCTGAAAAGGCATCACAAAAGAAGAATGCACAAGTTTGGTGACATGAATGGGTCACAGGCTTGACGCAGTTTTTGCAAGCAAAGGATTTGCAACAAAATATTAAGTCTTATTTACTTTAATTTATTTTAAATCTATCTGTTCCAATGCTTTTGCTCACATAAAAATGTGGTGTTCCTTTACAAATAATGCTATCTTCTATCTATCTGCTATCTTTATCGGATCCAGATGTAAATACCTGGGAAAAAAAAGCTGAAATGTGTATCTCTTGTCTCATATTCATCTTTTGGTGTCAAACCCAAATGTTTCCAGTCTACAGCAAATATCAAGGAATTGGCCTCACTGTTCCAATACTATTGGAGGGGACTGTATATATATACTCCCTCACATTGTAAGGACTCCAGAGAGATGTCGAACTTTAGAATCCAAAATCAATGTAAATATACCCTAACCTTAGCGAATGAAACATTTTGCTTGCCACAGCTAGCAGGAGAAAAGTTCTCCCCAAAATGACATCCTTTCAGGATTAAATGAAACAACATCATAAATCTACCTCCATTTTAAATTAACATTCAAATGCTCTATGCTTCCAAAATGGCAGTGGCTGTTGCAATCTTAGTTGCGATGTGCCTATCGTATCTGTAGTAAGCCCTATAGTATCGATCAGGACCTTATTCCTTATCTCGACCAAATGGCATGTCCCTCTGGACCCAGCTCACACCTGGTGTTAGAATACAAACACATGCTATAACGTGTGACATTTACAATTTTGAAATGCAAAGCCAACTGAGAGTGTTGCGTGCTGCAAACGCCAAGTTCAGGCATTGCAGTAACACCAGAGAATTTGCTATCACGTCCTAAATCCAGCCTGGTCTCACAGGAATCCGTGAAATGACTACGGACGCTTAACCCAAAATCCGTGGGATCATTACGGAAACACGCCGATTTCCGTAATATGCGCACGGACACAGATCCCCGTTTCACCGAGCGAGTCGACCTAGTCACACAGGGATCTGTCAAATGACTATACTGTATTTATATATATATATCACCTATATGTCACGTGATTTCATGCTCATGCGCACAACCATTAATCTATTGAATCGTGTCCCAGAGCACGGTTGCACCTTTTTCGTCTTCCACAGAACGGAATGTCAAACCATTCATTTTGAGTTAAGCGTTGAAACGGGGATCTGTGTCCGTGCGCATATTACGGAAATCGGCGTGTTTCCGTAATGATCCCACGGATTTTGAGTTAAGCGTCCGTAGTCATTTCACGGATTCCTGTGAGACCAGGCTCCCTAAATCACAGATAAAGAATGTGTCTTCTTTCTTAACTATTTCAACAAGTGTTTTGTAGTTGCAATATTATGTCTGATTCAAAAATAAATACCAGGCCCAGGTCTATATGGGTTTCCTGCTGGCCCTAATCACAAGGGACGTGACGTTGATGGATTGCGACAGTAGGCAGAGTGGGGCGGCTCTGAGCACGCCGGCGCAAGTGAGGTGAAGATGTCTTTGTCAGAATTTACAAAGAAAAGAAAGTGGACAAAGAAGCTTTTCACTGACGAAAAGCTCATACCGCTGCAGTTAGACCAAGGAACGTTTGGATCAGAGTATCCGTCAGGCAATCACACCTTTTTTGTTTAGCTTCAAGCAACTGATTGCAGGCAAACAATGCCATTCTTCCCACATGGCTGAAATGCATTGGGATTGAGTTGACGATATATACAGTGACTGTATATACAATATATACAGTTACTGTATTGATAGTGTATACAGTCAACTTAGTACCTTCTAAAAGTTGTATATTTATAGCTTGAAACTTAACAGTGAGTAGTAGTTTAATATTTTTTTGGTTCTCGCCAATCAATTAAAAAGTCGTGAAAGACCATTGAATTCTAGAGTTTGAGAACCCCTGGTATAGATGCACGCACACACACACACACACACACACACATACATACATACATACATACATACATACATACATGCATACATGGACCATACTGCACAGCGCCATGCACAGCAGTTCCACGGTAGTAGTATATAGTTGTATCCTTGGGTTTCCAGGGAAGCGGGAGAGCCCCAGTCCCCGGCGCCGTGCTGTGAGCTGTGCACAGGGTCTGTATCTGCTCGTTACGTGTCGATTAGGATGTGTGCACCAGCCTCGTGATTTGCAGCTCCTCGTGTTAGCCGCCACAGAGCGTTGATGAGCATTGATTCCTCCGTATGCAGGGAACATGGTCGCCTCTCAGTGCCTGTGATCAGGCTCGTTTGAGCTCTGGAGACCTCCCCTAAGGCCCCCGTCTCACCCCACCCCGGGTGTGTACAGTAACTGCTGTGGATGCAAGGCGTATTTGTTTGTGTTCCTTCCTACCGAGCGGAGGCAGCGCTGTTGTTGTCGGTGCTGGTGAATCTTCATGTGTGTGTGTGTGTCGTGTATGTGTGTTTGTGTGTATATGTGGTGCACACGTCTCTGAGAAACACTCCTTGTTGCTGCCAGGTTGCAGGGATCCACTCCGTCTCGTTCCGTTGGCAGATTCAGGGCGCTTGTTTTCAAGCACTTCTGGGTTCTAAACAGCCAGGCTAACCCACGCATCCATACACACACCCCCACACACATGCACGCACACATGCGTGCATGCACACACATATACGCACACACACACTTAGACAAACACTCAAACACACGCACACTCGTACACACACACACACATACGCCACACACACATGCATTTACACACGTGTGCATGCACACGCATGTGCACACACGCATGTAGACACATACACTTAGACACACACGTACATACAAACCTATGCGTTGCTCCACCAACACCCAGCAACACTTTCAAGAACCTCAACACAGCGCACATAAAGACCATGCAACAAAGAAACCCATTTTTTCCCCCCAGCCCTAAAGATCTCTACAGCACGCTAGATATACTCGCTGGCAGAGCTTTAAAGGCAGAGTGCATCAATAATTAACATTTCACATATACAGTGGGACGTGGGAAGGAGGCATTCTAGCCAACATGGCTTAAAAACCTTTATATAGCAAATAACACTCAGCCCCGTAGTAACAGGCTTTTAATTGCTGTAATCTTTACAGACAATATACAAGTCTCTCATCACATTTCCAAGGAATGTTTTTACTTTGCATGTGTGTCTTACATGAATTTACAGTGTCTTACAGTGTCTTACAGAGTGCCAGGATTCTCATCCCTTGAGTATTAAACACCAGGGGACTGTGTTTGAAGGATATCCAGGCTATAATCTATATCTATATAGATATAGATATATATGATAGATAGATAGACAGAATATCCATCTATCTATAATGTATACAAAAATAATATATAGATACTGTGTATATATATATATATGTTATATAGCATCACTATCCTTCAAAACAGAGTCCCCCCCCACATATATCAAAAAACATTGGTTTAGGATCTTCCTCCAATAAATCAATAGCAACACACTGACCTCACTTGTAACTTCACTGGGGGGAAGACGGAGATAGAAGCTGCCATAAAAGGAATGGTTTCTGTTGAGGAGTGAGCTTTCCCCCCTTACGTCCTGGGCTCCCAGTGCTAATGGAGCGTCTTAAAGCAGGGAATAGGATAATGGGGGAGCAGGGAATTAGCTTTGATGTGACTGGGGAGGATGATGTGGTGAATGCAGGAGCGCCTACTATATGCGAGTTGCTTAAAATAAAAGAAAGCGGCGTGTACACACTCCTCTCTGAGCTTCGCGAGCTGCCTTTCTCACAACGCCTTCTCTTCTTTTGTTGATCTGTACTTGATGTTGCGTCAAGTCCCCGGCAGCTCATAGAAAACGACACATGTGGAACGTTTTAATCAGAATACAAATGTGTTATTTGAGAGTTGTGTGAAGGCATGAATGCAGTCCGAAATTGTATATGGTAAACCAATCTAATTGGATGTTTCATGTTTGCACAGTAATTAAAAACAATGATTGAATCTCCAATTGGTATGTGACACGTTTGGGTTTTTTAATCAGGAGCGATCTCTTTTGTTTGACAAAATCAGACCCAGGGCCAAATGTAATCAGCATTACCAAAAGAGATTCAGAGCCATATGTTGATGTGTGGCAATTACCCAAAACGACGTGAGCTCGGCGATTACCACAAAATAATTCCGGACCATATGGTTCAATAAGGGCAATTACTAAATTGATTTGTTGCATCAAAAAGACGGGACAAGCAGAACCACAGGACTCTCTCTTCTACTACCACAAGATAATTTAGAGTTTATTCTGCAGTCGGGAGAGGATTCAGTGCCTTGCATGAACGGTGCACTCGTAAGGGAACATTAAGATATAATATAAACATTTAAAGGAAATGTCTGTCTATACACAGGGATGCATGTCGCCTGTGTTGATCAAACTGATCTGCTGAGCAGGTGTGGGAGAAACCAGAACCCCCCCTCCTGTTTAAAGACCATCTCTATCAGCTGGAAGCACGTCGTTTGTGAGGGTTCAGGCGTGAGGGACGCACTGCAGGGGAGCACACGTCTCTGATATGCTGGGAGTGTTGGGAGTCGTGGCAGCAGAGTCCTGGGATCCCTGCATGCCACCAGTGGCTGTGGATTGTGTGGAGTTGTGAAATATCTGGTATATATGTGCGTTGAATGTGGTGCTTGGTAAAAAGAAAAGATCATACCATCATCCTACTGAAGGAGAGTGCTGAGCTTTAAAGTCCCTGTGAACCCAGAGTAGTGTTTGTTTCCTTAAAACGTATCGGTACTTCTTATCCCTGTTACTACAATAATTGTGGATTTAAAACAAACGGTGTATAAATCGCTAGTTTTAAGCACTCTCCAGAAACCAGTCGGTGAACGTTGTACGTAGCTCCCTCTCTTCTCCAGACGTCAGATTGCCTTTTCAGCACTTCGACGGCAAAGGTACAAAGATGCCGAGAGGGTACACAGGCTCTGTCAGGCCAGCGCTCGATGTGGGGGGGCTGCGTCCAAGAGAGGGTTGATAGGGTGTGACGTTGAAGGTATCATCATAGTTACGGTATGGTGAACCAGCCTCATGTTCTGCCCACCATGATTAAGCCCCTTGCCTTCTGCTGTGTGATTTATTGTGTCTCATTGAGAGTAAAATTCATACTGATGTCCCCACATATGAACATGCACACAGTTATGTCTTAATCAAACACCGTCAAAGGTCCGCTTTTCAGTCACACTGCATCAGTGATCGACCGAGCAGCTGTCAGTCAAACCGTTGGTCGGTTTTACCTTGAGTCATTCATTCTCTTTCTTCCATATCTGTCTCTGTCTGTCTGTCTGTCTGTCTGTCTGTCTGTCTGTCTGTCTGTCTGTCTGTCTGTCTGTCTGTCTGTCTGCTGTCTGTCTTGTCTTGTCTCTGTCTCTCTGTCTCTGTCTGTCTGTCTCTCTGTCTGTTCTCTGTGTGTGTCTCTCTCTCATCTCTCTCTCTCTCTCTCTCTCTCCTCTCTCTCATCTCTCTCTCTTCTCTCTCCTCTTAAGTCTCTCTCCTCTCCCCTCTCTAGTCACGTCTCACCTTCAGAAGAAAAAAAATATTTGCAATCTTCTTTATACTTGAGTCCATACAGGCCTATCTTTTATCAGTCCCTGTCTCTCCCTGCCTCCCACTCTAACTTAAATAAAAAGGAAGGCAGACACATTGCAATTCTATTCAAATATTACGGTCATTCTGTCACTGTTCTTCCTTCCCCGTGGCTGTCGCCCGCTCTCCTGTGGGTGAAGGGAATGTTTTTTCTCAGAACCCTGCGGTCTATTGTTAATGAAACAATAGCCACCAATCATTGCTTTGACGCCATTGGAGGAGCGGTCCTGCTTTATTTCTATTTTCAGTTTAAAACAGGCCAGTTTATTATCGGAAATCATCTTCTGTTTTTTTTCAAGGATTGCTACAATCCAGTGACAAACAATTTGCATAGGGGTTACCGAGATCTTTACTGGTGTATTCTGTCAATCTTCCGCATTGTGCCGAAAATCAATAGTTTTCCACACTCCATGTATTCAATTTAGTGCAAAAATCCTTAGATTTTTTCTCACGTAAAAACCAAAATCTAAATCAATGTTTTAATATCTAAAAAAAAAAAACAACAACCCGCAGATAATATATTTATTGTAAAATGTAATTTTAAAACAACCCAGTTTGTAATCATTAAGAGTGAAAACTATGAAGTTTATTCAGTGTGATATTCTGAGCAGGCAGGTTGCAGGGGTGCAGGTTGTCAGCATTGATTTCTTGATGTGCCGGAACACTGAAGATCCATAGATTGACACAACAATCCATTCGGAGAAAGGGGGTTCATCGGGGCAAAAACATAGGATATTTTGGCCAATCTTTTAAACAGGACAATGTTATCACCAAAGATAAATCATGTATTTCTTCGGATTACATTATTTTTCAATAACAAATAACATTGAATTTTTCTCCCATAAATATATAACTTTTGATAGGAACATATAGTCCATGAAACGTAATTGAAAAGGCTATCTTTGTTTGCCTCTTTGATCTCATTGGACATTAAGTATAATTTCGCCCCATCCAACAAAACCATTTCTTGTCGGATTACCATCATCAATGTTCGAACTGTTTTGCTAAAGTAGAAGGATCGTTTCTTTCAGTGAGCTAAACTGGGGTTATCCAGCATATCAAATACACCACGAATTGAGCATCAATTAGAAGACGAAGAAGAAGATGCTTTCACAAATAGGAAGACGATATATGCGTGTTGGTCTATGCATGGTGGTGCAAATAGTAGGGGTGAGGACATGTGCTGGAAAGAGCAGGTCACATGAAAACCTTGTTAAACTGGAAGCATCGGGTAGCTTTAGGACGATATAACGTTGCCCTCTGCCGTCGAGAATGTTCCCTTTCTTAGAAAACCTAAAAACTCGAACAGCGTCATTAAAAAATCATTT
>OLKM01000623.1:207904-257212 GCA_900291075.1 Melanogrammus aeglefinus | reverse complement strand
GGACCGTAATGAGGCTCCTGTGTGTTTCACTCGTAAAGGGCACACTGTGCAGGACACATGGCGTCTGTTTCTTGGCTGAGTGCTTCCTGGTCAGCTTGGCTGAGATGAAGCTACGCAACGGTCCTGGTCCATGGCAGCTCAGGTGTTGTCCAATCTTGGCAGCGCACCCCGTCACACTCAAAGCCCAGGTTCATGTTCATCAGCCAAAGCTCATCGCTCCCTCACATGTTAGACCCGTTAGTCCGTCTCTGGGCAGTGGCGCGGTTACTTCACCAGCTGGAAGTGAAACATGCCCACCTCCGCCCTGCAGCGGCTGCGCTCCCTGTACCCCTTTAGAGCGCATTCCCAGCGTTCTCTTCAATAAAATTGACATTCCCAATGCATTCTCAAGTCAAGTCTAATTTATATCCCCACCGGGAATTGGTTGCTTCCTTAAAACTTCAATCCACATGATACAGAAAGGCAACAAGTATACAAGGAGAAAAACAATATCGACATGCGATACTCATGTGAAAGACATATACAAATCATGGTCAGAATAATGCAATAGGCCATGTGAAATCAAAAGATCGAGTATATGGCAGAAAAGAACAGGCTGATAACTTGGCAAATGAAACAATATAAATAATTTTGACAGAGTGTAGTGAATTATGGGCGTAGAAAAATGTACCTTTGATTAAACTTTGAAGGGAAGCAATGCAAAGCGAAGAAATGCCTGCCCAAAATTCCTGCAGGGACAAATGTAAAGCGCATTTACACAAAAGACAGGTATAGGTTTATACAAAAAAGTGCACGTCAGTCATTACAAATTTAAAGATAATGTGTTCTCCTTGTTTCAAACCGTATCTAGCAACGATGCATAGGGCTTACGTGTAGCGACTGCCGTAATTTTTGATTTTAAGTAAGTGACAGGACCGATGCAGGAAATACAAGAATAAGAAATAAATAATACAAAAGAACCCTCTTACCGATTGCATAGTCTATTTAATTGATAACTCAGGTGTTCATGTTTTGAGTTGGTTATTAATAATAATTATATCAAATAATATATAAAATCATTTTTAAATGTAACTAATGTAAAAAAAGAAAAGAAAAGAAGTACAATGGCACTGTAAGACTTACTTGATAGCTATAGTTAATGTAGGCCTACCAAGTTCTGGCATTGTATGGTGTTGTGTGTGTGTGTGTGTGTTTTTGTTTGTGTTTGTGTTGTGTGTGTTGTGTGGGTGTGCGTGTCGTCGTGCGTGCGTGCTTGCTGCGTGCGTCGGTGTTGGGTTGTGTGTGTGTGTGTGTGTGTGTGTGTGTTGGTGGTGGTGTGTTGTGTGCCGCGCGCGGTGTTTTCGTTTGGGAAGAAGAATTGTGCGCCCGCCCAAAACAACACTGAATATTTGCTTCCGGCCTGATATGCATCTAGTCGGAAGCAGTGAATTGGACACGGCTAAGACCAAAAAAAACCCCAAATAACATTTGTGTTGATAACAGTGTGCCGGTAACCTCGATGAGACATACAATTAAAATTAGACGGTTTGACATCTAATGTTGGCCTACATTAAATTTGCTATTCGCGCCTTTCTTTCAAGCCTACAATCCTAGCTAATAAGTAAGCAAACGAGCGGTAACTTTGATCGTTCGTTATTCGTTATAATCTTTGAACATTCTTTCCGCCGAAAATCGTGAGGGAAGTAACGCGCGCGCGACCCCCGACCCCATGAAAGTGAACCAAAACACGCGCGCACACTTCCACCCGGCATAAAATACGCACCGAGCTGGAACAGCGCCGTGAACATGGAGCGAGTCCAGCAACGCGTTGGCGCGTCTGAGTGAGTACGATGCGGGTACTGCTGATAAAATAAGTCGATTTGCGTGCGTCTCGTAGTATTAATTACTTTGAGTGTTATTGGAATTCCAAGAACTGATACTGTTCGAACCTGGACCATCAATGCTCTTTTTTTTAAGTCAGATATGTCGGTGTTGGAACGCTCATTCTTGCTTACACGATCATGCAATGTTTGGTCAATTACTAATTAGTTTTTTTACGAACGCAATTTGACCCACACTGGTTGGCCATTAGTTATTATTGTATAAAATAATAATAAGACGAAATACACACTCGAGTATTCGCCTCTCCAGTAGGCTACACTATATCAGGGCATGTGAGATGTACAATGTATTTCTAGTGTTTATGCGATCCCTTAACAAGAAAATGTAGATGTTATTTACTATATGTTGTATCTAAACATATTCATGCATCATTATGGACCATTACTCAACAAATGATTACAACGCAGACTTTCAACGAGTGATCTCCCTTCCGCAGGACGTGTTGGTCGAAGTGTATTTGCCACAGCCGCTCGAAACACTGTCGCTTTAGGTCTACAACCAGAATCATGACCGCTTTCAAAGGCGTGTGGACCCAGGAGTTCTGGCGCTGCGTGGCAGCCGAGTTCACCGCAACGTTTATTTTCGTGCTGCTCAGCGTCGGCTCGTGCACCAACTGGTCGGCGGCGGACGCCCAGCGCACCTGCGCCCCGGACCTGGTGCTCATCTCGCTGTGCTTCGGCCTGACATTGCCACAATGGTGGCAATGCTTCCGGCCGTTAAGCGGAAGCCCACCTGAAATCCGGCCGTCACGGTGGCCATGGTGTGACCAGGAACCTGAGCGTGCCAAAGCCTGTTCTACGCTGCCCAGTGTCTGCTCTGTGGTTGGGGCCGCCGCCTGTACGAGTCACGCCGAGTCCGTCAGGGAGGCTGGGGGTCACAGGTGATAACAAGGATGAAGTTTGTAGTACTGTAGAGCAACATGTTGTATGTATTGGGCGTTCTGAATACCTTGCATGAGCAAACCGAAGTACTTACTTTTACCAAACTGTGATGTGTTTACGTGCAGGTCCAAACCAGTATATCGTCGGCCACGCCCTGGAGTCGAATTCTTCATTACTTTCCAGCTGGTCTTCACGTGTTGCAAGTGGTGACCCTAAAACGCAGTGACCTCAGTGGCTCCCCTCTTCTAGCCATTGCCTTTCTGTATGTATTGGACACCTTTGCTGTAAGTACAAAACAACGTTATGATGATACCATTGTGTTACAGGCCAGTAGTGCTTTTATATTACTTGTTGTGGCAAAGGCTATACAGGTTGAATGAGAAACCGCAATCCTCCTCGGTGTCAAATCAATTATCAGACACAATAAGATGATGAGAAAAGAGAATATTTATAATTTCCAAAGACTGTTTGGTAACACGTTGGGTAACTTTTATGTATGAACTTCAAATCAGTGTGAACGTTTTGAACGGGACAAACAGATTCCACGTTTAGCTGCATTTTTGTAGCACTCATATATAGATACGGGTTTAAAAACATTTTGCTTTATACAGAGTATTGTACAATGTGACGATCTTGTGCCAAATGATTTTCATTTCATGTGTGATGGATAAGATCCCCTACACTGGAGCCAGCATGAACCCAGCCCGGTCCTTCGGCCCTGCCCTGGTCACCTGGAGCTGGGAAAACCACTGGGTGACAAAAAATAACTAACTGACACACAATCCATCTCACTCACTCGCCCCACTCAGTTATTACTCATTCAAAATAAATCACTTAGTTGCAAGTGCTGAACAATTCATAATAAGGTTTGTTCCAAATCTTTTTCCTCAGCAGGGTTCAGCATATCCAGCATGTTCGGGTATTACAAGTTTTGAAGTAAACATTTTCAGTGTCCCAATTTGATTGTTCCTCTTACGGCGATTACGATACCAATATACTATACTTGATAGAAAAGCAGCTGATACTGTCAGAGAAAGAACGTCGTGGTGCATGTGTGGGTCTGAAAGAGTGATTGTGTGTTCTTAGGTGTACTGGGTCGCTCCAGTTTCTGGGAGGAATCCTAGCGGCCTCTTTCTACACGTTCCTGTTCTGCCCCAACCCCGAGCTGAAGAAATCCTACTCACAGGCCCGCTCCAGGATTCCCTTCTCCTCCACCAAGTACCGGGAGGTCCAGAGGAGATTGAGCGTGGACATGCTGGGCAAACAGCCCCTCTTCACCGTCATGGACATGGATGCAGCCGAGAGGAAGCAGTGGGAGCAGGAGAAGGAGAAGGAGATTGAGGTTTCAGGGGAGGTCCTGTCTTCCGTATGACTAGTCAGGGGCCACCGAGACCACCCTGCAGACAGCAGTCACCCGCCACTGAAAGAGACCGACCTTCTGTGAGCCCTCCCTTATGCAAACCTATGCAGTGCATGTATATGCAGACCTGAGCGGTCAGTAATGGCACACGTATAGCAATGTGAAGATCAAGATCGGTGTTTGAGTTTGATCAGCTCGCTGTTTGAAACTGGTTTGAGTTGTTGGGGCAAAGTTGGCCGTAGTACTTAAAATATAATAGCCATGGCCAATTAACCACTAAAGAGACCAGGTTGATATCAGGAATTATTTAAAATGCTAAATAATAAGCCTTGGATATAAATATAATATATATAACATAATATATATAATGTATCACATGTTACTGTCTAATGTTAGACAGAAGTTGCCATATTTGCAGTCCACCACTAAAATGTACTTTACCAGTAGTTTTGCTATGTACTTTAAGTTTGATGTTAGACTTTTTTATTGATTCTTCTTTTACTTTAACTTGAACCAATTTAGGTTAAGGTTTTTGAAACCACTTCTGTTCACCAGCAGGAGGTGCTAAATACCTACATTCAAAACAGCCATCTCAATCTGCAGCACTACAAGCTCTAACCTTCCCCTAGTCTGCGAATGGAGTTCTCAGGAGCACCTTTTACAGATACTATGTTGCTGTTGTTGTTGTTGTTGTTGTTGTTGTTGTTGTTGTTGCTGTTGTTTTTTCAATAAAATCACTCAAAACACATACTTTTTCATTGTTATTGGTCGAACACTACCACCATAGCAATATACAGAACAAAGTCAACACATTTGTTTGCAATGTGTGCAATTGCATTATGCTGAAAATACAGTGCCTGTTGTGTTTGGCAGTTAATGGCTGTAATCACATATGGGGTAGGCTATAGCAGTGTTTCTAAGGGGTTGGATGCAGCAAGGGCTGGGTGAGTGTCATCATTTTTTTATGCATAAGAAAACTAACAGCAATGACGCTCCTTGGCCATGTGGGGTCTTTTATTGCCACGGTTCACATTTCAAATTAAGAAACTCCCACAAGGACTACCATTGGGTAAAAATATAATAAACAAGTCCAACTTTGTAACAGTCGACCTATTGACCTATTCTCCACTGCATACACTCCTCCACAGAGGGGAGGAGGGAATAGAATAAATGGACAGCATAATGCATCACGTTTTATGTTTTAAGCCCCAAAAACACCGGAGGGTAATGGTGTGTGGGAAAAATGCAGCCCTCTGAGAAAAACAAAACCACAACAGATCTAGACTAATGTATTGTCTGAAAGGTGTGATATGCTAGTAATGGCAGCTAGCTACCTGAATGGAATGCACCCATGGTTCATTCACAGTGGTTCTATCACAGTGGTCCTCCTTCTCCATCCCTCCCTTTGTCCTCAGCCATGAACAAGTGACACGGGCGGCAGGAGGTGGTTGGTGGAATGGTAGCATGGGCGGGTGTAGGCATTGGCTTGAGGAAGCGGCAGTACAAAATCCTTGATTTATCAAGAAACAAGAGCCCTCACTCGTCAAGCCTGGTGGGCTCTGTGTCATACATAACAATTCAATTCATCTTATTGTCCTGGTTCTGAGGATAGACGTTGTGTAACCGGTCGTGGGAAGGGCGGCCCTAATGCTGGCAAAGCACCCTGCGTTGCTTCCTCCCGAGTCCCACGGCACGGACCTCAAACTCTGGTCACACACGCACTCACACACACACACACACACACACACACACACACACACACACACACACACACACACACACACACACACACACACACACACACACACACACACACACACACACACACACACACACAAACACACAAATAGCAACACAATTATGGCCCCAGACTGGAAACAAGGCCTGCAAGGTTAAACATTCTTGTAAGAAGAAACACTGCCACACACAAAGTCATGTGCTTGCTCTTCGCCCCATCCACACATTGCTATAGCATCTCATGTTATACGCAGTATGTGAGAGTCCCAGCTGGTAAAATTTGGCATTTCCATTCCTTTTATGAAAAGCCTCCAAACCAAAAGCTTTACTTTTTTTCAGAACTCCACTCTATATTTGAAGAAGAGTCAAGGACCCAATTACCTGCGCGACATGAAAGCCACCATCCTACACATTCTGCTTTGCTGGGCATACTACCCTTTTGAAGAAGAAAGACTGCCTTTTCCCTCCTGAAGCAATCCTTGCATGGAAATCATTATAGACGTAATTGTAAAAGAACTCTACATTTAACCCAGGTGTCCTTATCAGCATGAAGCACTAAACAATCTAAGCCTTCGTCTTCATTCGAAAGATGGAGTGCTAATTGGCCAGCATGCAAAGAAGCTGGATCTGCTAATGCAAAAAATGTTACCTGTAACCCACAGGAGAGTGAGTGTTTGGTTAATGCTTTAGTGAACATCTAGATTGAAGAATTTCTTCACTTTGATCGTTTGGTTGGGCAATCATAATTCTCATTTTTGATAACCCAATTCAAAGTGAATGTTTTTTCACTGTACACTTAAGATGTATGCATGTTTTGGGTTACATTTTAGATTAAAACAATGAATATATTCAGATCAAATTGCCCTTTACACTAACAAGCTCATGAAACTGACACATTTCTTCATTGGTAAATGCAGACTGCATACTGGATAAGAAAGAAGTCCATGAACCGCAATTCTCCAGTTGCTAGAATCACAGGAGCATGGTTTCAACTGACGCTTTCCATAAACAGCAGCCGGTCTCTGGTGTAGCGTTCAACCATATAGGGTGATTTATCATCATTTATTACCTCACCATGTTATAGGGCAGAGGTCTTCAACAGGGGGTACTGGAGGTACTGCAGGGTCACGAAAGTTTTGGTTGATTAGAAAAAAATAGGCCTATATATATTCCCCCGCTGCAAATTTTTCCATAAATTGAAACGTCTTTAAATAGACACTAACATGAATCCAACACACTAGCCGCGTTTACATGGACACTTCTGATCTGATTTCTAATCGGGATAGATCTATTCCTATCATGCGATCCGAATGTGGCATTTACGTGTAGGCCTATGTCTCTCGCTCACACACCTGACGGTGACATTTTTATGTAGGCCTATTTGATTTTAATGGAAGCCCAGCAGGAGAGAACTTTTCTCTGCCTGCTCCTTCAATTAAGGAGGACAGCGCAGCAACGTCATCTTTATATATACCCCCTCCTCCGCCGCAAACAAGACGTGTTTGGATGAGAGTGCACAGCCAAGACTGTTGGGAGAGAGAGAGTGCTGTTATGTAAAGGGATAATGTACAGAACGCCGGTCATTATCGGAAAATAAGCGATCAGCAGAGAAATAGTCCGCCAAAGGCGTTGACGTCGCTTAGCAACCGGACACGCTGGGGTTGATAAGTTACCGGAATACTTGCAGAGTGCTAAGAAAGACGTGAATCAGGAAAAAAGATGACACTGACAAGCATCACTCATTTTCGTTTCCACATTTATGTTTTAAAAATGTCAATTTGAATAGCTTTTATGCATGATTACATGCAATTGACAGACATTGTTGATCTTGGCAGGTATCAGTTTATTATGTTATGTTATGTTTGTGATTGGCAGTGGCATGGCCACCCTACTCACTGTAGGCCTACCTTGCACATGTTTAAAATAAAAACATGAATATATGAACCTGTGTAGCCTACTATTTGAATACCTTAGTATTGAATGCAAAATAACAAGGTACATTTATACATGGCATGGCACTAAAGGAACAGTTTAATATAGAACACTATTTTATATACAATATATAAGTAGGGGGTCCCCGCTCCATCTTTCTATCAGTTCGGGGTACCTTGGCCTGGAAAACGTTGAGGACCCCTGTTAGGGAAATGAATACGAATGGAGGCGTTCAACATCTGACTCTATTGGGAATGTAAAATGAGACAGAAGTTCATTGTCTTGGTTTCCCAGGGGGGATAAACCTCTCAAGCTGATATTTGGATGCTAATAATTACTCTCTATCAGAAAAGTGATACCTGATTCATATAAAATGTAAGCCATAAACTAAGATGTGCATTCGGTGGCGTTGTTGTTTTAAGTAGGTCTATATATAAAAGGCAGCTTATTATAAACACTTTCAATCTTAGGTTTTTGCAAGTTGCAATCAGAATCCAGTCAATGTGCTCAGCCTCATTTGTGAATTGTCGTTATGACGTCTGGTCCAATATGCAGTCTGGTACTGCAGCTTTTCTTTAGAGGGAGGAGAATGAATCCCCTCCTCTCTCTCGAGTTCCCTGCACCTTAAAAAAAAGCGCTTGCTGAGCTGAAGGTCACTTAACACTAAAGCGTTCAGCTCTGCGGTCCAATACGGCGCATGCGCCGTTGCCTGAGGACCGCTTTGCAGACCAGACTGCAATATGGCGAGAATGCCTGGCAGGGCAGTCCGCTCAGAGTACACGCAGTGGAAGTCAGAGCCAGAGAACATGAGCGGCCGGGAGAAAAGCGGCACAGCAGGTGATGAGGTGGAGGAGGAGGAGGACGAGGAGGAGGAGGAGGAGGGGGAGGGAGAGGAGGACATCCGAGAGGTCCAGATCACCGGAGACGAGGAGGAGGAAGATGCCGAGCTAGAGTGGGAGTCTGAGTCGCTGGCGGACCCCAGGGGTTCATATGCTGCAGATCGGGAAGTGGTCGTTGTGCGGAGTATAGAGCGGTGCCGTGGCGGGCTGGCGGGAGACGAGGGGGCGGAACCGTGTGGCAGGACCCCTGAGCTCGAGTCTGAGACAGACGAGGAGTCTCCTCGCTCGGACCGGAACAGGCTGAGCGAGAACACGCGCCTGGCCACCCGGTACGCGGTCCGGATCTTCAGGGAGTATCTAAGCGACAAAGCGCAAAGTCCCGACTTTGAAACTCTGGGAAAGGATGCGCTGTGCGCTGTGCTGCGCTCCTTTTACGCAGAGGCGCGCTCCAAAAGCGGCCAGCTGTACAGCAAGTCCTCTCTCATTAGCATCCGCAGCTCACTGAACCGCTACCTGAACGAGCCGCCGTACTGCCGCACTTTGGACCTCACCAAGGACCCCGAGTTGCGCGGTGCCAACTTGACCCTGGCGGCTGTCATACGCAAACTGGAGGAGCAGGGCGCCGGACCCGTGGTCCAGAAGCAGGCCATCACCCGCTGCGACCTGCGCACCCTGTACACCTGCAGCAGCTTCGACGGCCAGACGCCCTTCGGACTGCTGAACAAAGTGTGGTTCGAGACCTGCATGTACTTCTGCACCAGGGGTAGGGAAAACCAGCGCGAGTTGGAGGAGGACTCGTTTGGCTTGGCTGTGGACGACGACGGGAGAAAGTTCATCTACTTTAAAGCCTTCGGGCCTTACCACAAGTCCCGCTCCGCGTCCTGGGCTAAGAAGCGCCCCGAGTCGGACGAGGACATGCTGCCGCGGATGTACGAGACCGGAACCGAGTTCTGCCCCTACGCCAGCTTCGTGAGGTATGTCTCCAGACGGAATCGCCTCTGCCGTGCTTTTTTCCAGCGCCCCCGGGACCACTGCTGCCCCGGCGACGCGACGTGGTACGAGAACAAAGCCATCGGTAAGAACCTGCTGGGGACGAGGATGCAGATGCTGTCGCGCGCCGCGAAGCTTTCAAAGACCTACACCAATCACTGCATCGGCGCCGTCTCCATAGCGACGCTCAACAGCATCGTGGGCGTCGGGTCCGAGGTTGCCGCGGTCTACGTCTCCACCGAGGCGATCCGCGGCGCCGGGCAGTCCCAGATCCAGCTGGTCATCCCGTACCTCCGGCAGGTGGCCGACTCTGTGGATCTCCGGTCGATGAGAGCCCTGAAGAGGGTCCTGACGCGGCGTCCCGCTGAGGACATCGAAGCCCCCATCTTCAAGAAACTCTGCAACGGCTTGGAAGAGTCCCGCGGGAACTTGAAGGAGGAGACTACCGGTGCGTCAGAGAGACATTTAAACGATTGCGTTGGTGACGAACAGACCACCACCCTGGCCACGGTCCCGTCACAGGTAACATATGCCTTCTGAAGCTGTCCGATATAATGTAGAGCCAGGGCAATGTATATACATTGCTTAAAAATGATTGTACATATCTTTCAAGGTTCATCTTAAATTTAGGTAAAGTAACATTTGAAACGGCTAATCCCCACGCCAAACACACAGACGTATCACATCAACGGCAATACAAGCATGGAAGTTCACAATGAGCAGCTCAGGAGCGGTTGGAGTTGGGTGCCCCATGCTTAAGGACACGAGGACAGTTGTTGCCAGACAACATTCTCCGGCCCCTTTTTACAGCTACAAAGATATGTAAATGGGTGCTGTATTTCACACGACTTTTTGTGGAATTCATAATTGTGTGTGTTATAAACACACACACACACACACACACACACACACACACACACACACACACACACACACACACACACACACACACACACACACACACACACACACACACACACACACACACACACACACACACACACACACACACACACACAAAGACTGTATCAGTTGTATCCGATGCACGTCAGTCTTAAGTATTTTTTGAGCTTGGGAGGGTAAGGCCACAGGCAGTTTGCAACATTGAAAATCACTGACCAGGAGGCAAAGAAGTATTCTAACCTTAACGAATGACTTTAGAATGAGCCAGCCATGGTTGTGTTTCTTTGTCTGTCCCAGGACAGGCGGGGCACGAGCACCATCAGCAGTATGAGCTCCGCCTCCCCTGCACCTCCACCCCCCTCGGCTGGCATCCCCACCGTGGCCCGGCTCACCAAATCAAACGCACCCGTCCATATTGATGTTGGGGGCCACATGTACACCAGCAGCTTGGCAACGCTCACTAAGTTCCCAAACTCACGGTGAGTGAGGTTCGTCTGAAAACTGCTATGGTCCTTCACTGCTATGACCCTACACTGCTATGACCCTACACTGCTATGCTCTCTCTCTCTCTCTCTCTCTCTCTCTCTCTCTCTCTCTCTCTCTCTCTCTCTCTCTCTCTCTCTTCTCTCTGCTCTCTCTCTCTCTCTCTCTCTCTCTCTCTCTCTCTCTCTCTCTCTCTCTCTCTCTCTCTCTCTCTCTCTCTCTCTCTCTCTCTCTCTCTCTCTCTCTCTCTCTCTCTCTCTCTCTCTCTCTCTCTCTCTCTCTCAGCATCGGTCGTCTGTTTGACGGGACAGAGCCCATAGTGCTGGATAGCCTGAAGCAGCACTACTTCATTGATCGTGATGGTCTCATATTCCGCTACGTACTCAACTTCTTGCGGACCTCAAAGCTCCTTATACCAGATAACTTCAGTGTGAGTGTCTCTTTTCATTGTGTGGGTAGTATTGTCCTTGTATAAGCTGGAGTCTCCTGCTGGGAACTGCATGGTGCTAGCTATGCGTTCGACAGAAAGATTGAGGTAACACATACACTATTTCAAATTTTGTTAACCCACATAAGACAGCTACAGATTTACGTGTATTTACAGACATTTAAAGACACCCACAGAACTTCAAAACAGCAAATATTGTAACCGCACAAAATATGTACAGTGATGAGTTTTAGGTCAAGGATTCCTGTTTCATTGCTCGGATTTGAAAAAGCTGACTGTTCTGAATTCTGACGAGGGGCATATAGTTAAGAAGTGTGTGTGTGTGTGTGTGTGTGTGTGTGTGTGTGTGTGTGTGTGTGTGTGTGTGTGTGTGTGTGTGTGTGTGTGTGTGTGTGTGTGTGTCTGTGTGTGTGTGTGTGTGTGTGTGTGTGTGTGTGTTGCGTGCGTGCGTGTGTGCCTGCAGGAGTACTACGCGCTGTACGAGGAGGCCCAGTTCTTTCAGCTGGAGTCCCTTCAGGCAGAGCTGAGGCGCTGGAGGAGCGAGCGGCAGTCCGAGGCCCTCGATGGACACGCGTGCAGCCGGTGCGTCGTGGTCCATGTGGCCCCTGAGGTGGGGGACCGGGTGTCCCTGAGCGCCGACTGCAGCGTCGTCCGCGAGGTGTTCCCTGAGCTGCGGGACGCTGTGCAGGGCTCCGGCTCTGGGGAGCAACCGACCACGCACGCCGTCCGCTTCCCACTGCCCGCACACTGCCGCCTTCACTCTGTACAGGTAAGCTATGCTAACAAGCTATAGCGGCGCTACTGTGCTGTACGTGCTATATAGTATATAGCTGCATAGCTAGCACCATTCGATTGTTTGTTCTGTCTTGTTTTGTTCATCGATGTTGACAAAACCTATGTATCAAAATATATCTTAATTTATTAATACATGAATGTGATTGCTAAACTAATTTAAAAGGTGACACATTATAGCACCAGGTTTGAGTGTGGTAAGCCGTTACAAGCCGTTTTGAAAATCTGCCTCTTCAGACATCACAAGTGGGCGTGTCCACCTAGATTCGACACGCCCACTTGTGATGTCAGAAGAGGCAGATTTTCAAAGCGGCTTATAACGGCTAATCACACTCACACCTGGTGGTATGTCAGGTAGCCTCAATAATGAAATCGGTGCATGAGTAACTTTTTCACAAAGACAACGCTTGTCTTTGATAACACACCAACAACCTCCGCCATCGCATCAATTACTATTCATAACGCATAACATATAAAGATTGCCCTCTATTATGCGTATGAAATTAGGCTGCCCGTTCCCTTCAAGTTCCACCCATCCCGCCTGTGGCTCTTTGGCTACCTCTCTGACCTACTTCTCGCTGCCTTCTTCCTGTCTCGTTTACCGACAGTCCCTACGGCTTCCTGGTTCTTTGTCTCTGGGTAATTATGCGTCTCAGAAAGGGACTGAGAGACGAGAGAGAGAGGACGAATGGGAAGGAGAAGAGAACACATTCTTAGGATGCTGCAGAGAGGGGACTTGGAGAGTTTAACTGAATGGTTAACATTTTAACCTTTATTCAACTAGGCCACTAATAAAAAATAAAAAAAAACATGTATTGACAACATTTTCTGTCTTATGACATAACAATCCAAAATATTGTTCTTAATTAGTGATAAAGCTGAGTGGGGGAAAAAACAAATACCCTAATGTAACCATGTTACTACCAAGTTATAGAGTGAGATATAATAATATACAAATCAAAATCGTTATTTTGGCACGCATTTTGATGTTTCTGGCGTGATCCCTAGGTGCTGGAGCGGTTGCAGCAGAAGGGCTTCCAGATACGGGCGGCGTGCGGCGGGGGGGCTGACGCGTCACAGTTCAGAGAGTACGTTCTGCTCAGGGGCAAAGGAAGAGGCGACCCACAGCCCGTCAAACAGGAGCCACTGGAATGAGTTATTGTTTAACCACGGAGACCAGAGGACTCTATGGCTTCCGATCAGAAATCCTCTTCCTAATTATTTCCAACCCTTTAAAAATCAAGCAATGGACATTGGCCGGATGAGGTCCCAATTATAATATTAATGTTTTGTCCCGACTCTTTGAGTTGACGACCAGTCAAATTATAGAAGCATTGTTTCATATAAGGGCACATCTAATTTTCTTACATAAAACATTTCAATAAATTAGAGGGGGAGGGGGGCGTGGTTGCTCCAAAAATTATTGTTATTCCTAAATTAAGTTCAAAGAAGAGGGCCTTGCCATGGTTTTATATGGGACACATTGTCACCAGGGATTTAAAGTCAGAACGGGTTGTTATGAAACCACTCTCATTATAATAGCTATAGCTGATGTAGAAGAGACTTAAAAGGTAATTCCGGTGTAAAATGGATTTGGGATATGTTTTGTATGATAACGCGTTGAAACGTTCATTTTGGAGCACAAAAACCGCATATAGACGCTTTCTTCAGTTGGCCGTTTTTAGCCGATTCAATCAAAACGCTATAAACTTGGAACGAAGGGGGCAGTGGTTATGGTAAAAACAAAAATCGCTATTTTAAACCACTTCAAAGGCTAGAAGTAGCCCGATACTTCTTTGATAGTATAATAAGGGTCTTAACATATAAAACGAGGCATTGAGAATTTTGTAAGTGTACAGATTGTTTATTAAAAAGGACATTTTATACACACAATACCATCATTCGACGCCGTTTTGTTTTTAAGACTCGATAGGTAGATTGACGAACACAGAGTTTGTGACATCCGTCAGCAACACGCAAGCTGTGTTCGCCAATCTTATCGAGTCTTAAAACAAAATGGCGTCGACGAGTGATCTACTGATGGTATTGTGTGTATAAAATATCCTTTTTTCTTCAAACATATTTATTGGATTTTTGTTTTCTTTACAGCAAAGACAAGCACAACAGACAGTGTGCCCAAACTTCGCACACAATAGAGCAATCGCTCAAAGCGCATCACCCCCCACCCATCCTCCCCACAAAAGAAAAAAAAAAGCCACAGTTACAATCAGATCAGTTCAAATCATCACTCCATCCTTTTTAATAAACAATCTGTACACTTACAAAGTTCCCAATGCCTCGTTGTATATGTTAAGATCCTTATTATACTACCAAAGAAGTGTCGGGGTACTTCTAGCCTTTTAGGTGGTTTAAAATAGCGATTTAGCTTTTACCATAACCACTGCCCCCTTCGTTCCAAGTTTATAGCGTTTTGATAGAATCTGCTAAAATCAGCCAACTGAAGAAAGCGTCTATATGCGGTTTTTGTGCTCCAAAACGAACGTTTTAACTCATTATCATACAAAACATATCCCAAATCCATTTGACACCGGAATTACCCTTTAACTGCTAGCTTTTGGTTCTGCTGCAACTAATGACATCCACTTCACTTGGCAAATAGTATTTTGCGTAGTTGGATTGTATTTGGGATGGTGTTACAAATGTATTTCATAGGGGTTGGTTACTCACAAAGCACATCTTTAGAATTTGAATTATTCTCTATTTTCCCTAAATGTGGATGAATGAATATTTAATTGACGTTTCAGGGAGTAGATTATTCACAATTAAATAGGACTGCAAAGCTAAAATAGCAAATCAATAAATACTTTGAGTAAGCTCCCCTCTATGTTGCCCCAGGTAAAACATGAATTGCTGCTTTGGTTTAATGGTCCATTTATGGTGGTTTCATATCCTTTATGTAAGTTATGTATTTTCCGATAATGCTAAGTGATGGTGCCATGTTGTGAGCCCAACACAGAATCACAAATGATTGTAGCATATCATTATTGAATTATGCTTAACCTCATATATTCTGATGAGGATGGAAACAGACTTTTGCTAGGTCATGATTATTTTAGCAGTTTGAAAAATAGACATGTTCCAAGAGATTGTGCACCGGTTTTTTTTTTTACCCTGGTTTCATAATATGCATCATTCCAGTTCATCAATGGAAGCAGATCCAATGAGTTTAAGAAATACACATAAGGATCCAAGCTCATTAGCTAGTAGGCAGCTTCCATAGCAAAAATAGACAACACCTTGATTGAAGCGTTTGCAATTCATTAACAAAGATACTCTCAAGTCACATTTTAAGAATATCGTCAGTAATTGTGCTGTTTTTTTTGCATAAAAGTGAAACTGCACTTGTTTATCTTTTCACATAACTCCTGTTTGATCAGGTTCATAACTCCAGGATCAGGCCTGATTTTCAGGTTTCGCCAGGTGGTATATTTTTTCTCTTCAAACTTCAGCGCCTCATCTGCTGTTCTGAACCCATAAATCATGCATGCTTTAAATTAGGATTCAAACGGAATATTGTCACTCAAGCTCTTAAAACCTGTAGAAATAATACTGTTAAATAAGTGGAGGGAACTTAATATTCATTTGGGTTTGACAGTCCATGCCGACAATTATCTTAAATTGTTATCAACAGCATACATTTAAACATACAAGCCAATCAGTTGACTGAAATCACCCCAACCCCACAGTTGGTTTTTCTCTTAGATTAAAACTGCAGGATTACTCTCAATGAGATTTAATGAGGCATGTCTGATAAACAAAGTTTAATATTCAACCGACTGTATTGGTCCTTTTTGCCAAGTAAATTTGTAAGACTACTACAATACAAACCATTTTTTAGTGCACATCATAAAGAATGATGTGCATTCACCCTGCTTTTTTTTTAATCAAAGTGAATGTTGAACCCTATTAGGCAAGTAACTTCAGATCTGGCCTGTGTTTGTAAAAAATACATTGAACAAATGTGTTTTGGCCATCTTTCAGTTTTTAGAAATACGTTTCAGCAAAATAAGCTTGTATCTGTCTGCCCGCAAAGTGGAATAATAAAATGCTACTTGAAATGCAAGACATAAACCTTATTGCTTTTCCCATGCCCTCAGTTCAGAGCAAATGGGAACATAAACTATGTAGAAGTCATTCATATAAATCAAACTAAAGTGCTATTGTTTAGCCGTACCCAAGCATTTGCTAGAAACAGGGTATTTTGGTGATCGAACGAACCCAGGAGGCAGCCAGGAAAGTATTCTCAATTCAAATTGACTCCAGCATTTAGTCCCATAAGCCATTTTGAAGACACAAATGATCCAATTTATTATCCCATAGTGATGCCAATTCTTAAGAGTAGTTTGTGAGATCAGTTAAGTTTGTTAAAGGCCTCAGGCCCCCCACACAGCTCCTCTTTTTTTTTTCTTCTTTTTGAATGGATGTGCAGGTTAATATCTCCTCTAACTTAATAATAACTACCACATATCAACAGACAAGGGTATCAACCAAACATAAATCACTGCCTTCTTTTGGCAAAATAAACAGTTAAACACACAAAGGGGATTTTTTTGTCATGGAACAAAATTTGAAATAAATAGTTAAGATATAAATAAATATTGCAGTGCACACTGCATTAAAGCAAATGAAAGTTAAATGAAAATAAAAAAAGTGGACAACCAAACGTCTTCAAAAGTAACTAAAGTTACAGAAGGGATTATCTCATAAGAGCCTTGTACAGGGTCAGAGAGCGTCGCATTCTGCGATCTTCCTCCATGACCAACAGCAAGTCCCTCATGGTCACCCTGGTCCCCACATTCTTGGCCAATAATGACACCTGAGAGAGAGACGGGACCAGTGCGTGGAAAGGAGAGCAGGAGGAGCCAGCATTGAAATGCCCCCAATGAATGCACATGTAAATGAAGTAAGTGACTAAGGCAGAATTATGAAATATCAAGTTGTGAAATCCTACTCAGGAGGATAGCATTTCCTGGTACTTTACTATTGTATAGTTTATGGCAGGTTATTCAATTTAGGCATTATTTCATGTTGCAAAATTTGCAGAAAATAATATCTAGATTGATAGATAACGAGTTCATTAAACGGAAATTCCTTTGTTACAATGGAATTTCCCCTCGGGGTGATTAATAAGGTTGTTATCTGGTACAGAAAGACATTCGTTTTTTTTTTACAAATATTATAAATATATATAATGTATAATTATGTACCACACTTCCTGTAGAGTCCAGGGGCCTCCTCTTGCGGGGCCCAATGGCAGCCAGGGCCGTGAGGTTAGCCTCTCTGTGCTGCAGCTGAGCCTGCTCGGCCTGCTGCATCTGTTGATGGAGGCAGACACAAGTCAACCATGACAAAACACTGGGAAGCTGGGTGCCTAAAGGGTGCTAAACCTGGAGATGTGGTTCAGTGTATTTGGGGTTTAGAGGCACTGTCCCAACCCCAAGAAACCATTTTCTTGCAATAGAGCGCAACAGTGTGGTTCTGGAAATAAAACTCCCATTCATTTTCCTCCATAGGAGGTTTTGATTATTAGCCATAATGTTGTAACCATCGAGGGTATACTTACATCGAGCCGTTATAATGTGAAACGATGATCCCTAATGAATGGGGTACACCGATATGAAAACAAATGGCTTTTGGTAGCAGATGTTTATCGAAAGAAAAAGCTTTGGGTACCATGTTCTACCAAGGAAGAGTAGAGCGATTAACAGTGGATCACTTCGATAACGCTGATCCACGGGTGATCTATGTTTACTATGAGCAAAAAAGGTACCATTCAGGCTAGACAAAAATCACAAATACGTCAACCATACCTTGTAACAGTGTTAGAAAATGTGGAGTCGGTTCAGAATAGTTCATGCAGCCCTGAAGTATGTCGTGGAGGCAACATGTTCAATGCTTATCTGGTCACAGTCTGGGAGAGTGTGAGACTCCCTTTCTCACAGAGCGGTATCGTGAGAGAACGAGGCTACTTAGCCCTTATTGTAAATCGTTGTTAAAAGCGGAGGCATGAGAGCAGACCGGCTCGTCACAGGGGTTGTTGTAATAAAATAAACCCATATTGAAGCCCATGAGAGTAGCGCGGGGAGAATGACATCTCATTTTCGTCAATGCTCTTTTTCTCCTGTTCTAAAGAATAAACCGTGCCATACTTAAAGAATACGACTCGGCGTACGACGTGTCCCAGAATGACGGTTCTTAAGCATCTTCAGGACCCCAAACAAACCTCTTTGGCCCTCTGCCGCAGTTGCTGCTGCTCTGGATCCTCACAGTTTGAGCGCCGCTGGAAGACCAAAAGGAACAGGAGCACGTGAACACCAGACAGGTCGGATCGAACGAGGCGTAGAGTGAGGGAGTGGGCCCTCACTGAACCAGGGCCTTGAGGCCACCTGATGAACAGCTCCGGAGGACATCCGAACACCGTCACTACCTTGTCATTGGTTTGTTTGCACGTTAGGAGGAGCAATGACCAAATCATTTGGGTCACCATACTTAAAATGAATGGATTCAAATAAAAAGGCACTATTTTCAGTGTGTTGAAGTGTCAACTCTGGAAAAGAAAAGTTGCCAGGTAATGACGGTCATCATGTTTGTGAAGAGTATCCTATTAATGAAAATTAGCAACGGCCCAAAAGAGATGAAGTCGAGCGGTACGTTTTGATGCAATCTGTGAACTGACCCGAGCCAGACGCAGCATAGTCTCTCTCAGCTCCTCTTCCTGGCGTCGCCTCTTTAAGAGCTCCACTTGTTCCAGGAAGTGGAGCTGAGCGCGAACGTCAGTCAGCTGTGTATGGCGGTGATCCTCCTGCACACACACACACACACACACACACACACACACACACACACACACACACACCACACATGTACACACACACACACACCACACACACACACACACACACACACACACACACACACACACACACCACACACACACACACCCCTTATGTGAAACGTGATTGGTCTCTGGGCAGCTGTGTGTGTCAAGCCAAAGCACTGCACCTTAACTGAAGTCTTGCGGTGCACTGCCACCAAGGAAAGCTTCTCAAGCAGATCCCGCAGGAACTCCTGAGTGGCGTTGCACACCAGAGTGACCACCTCTGGCCTGACCTCGCTCACCCCCAGTGGTTCTCCTGGACAGGACAACGTAGCACCTAATCCATTTAGACTGGAGCTAGCTTGAAATGGATGCTCCTGCATACTGTAACTTTAGATAAAGATAGTAACTAGAGACAGGAGGCACTACACTGTATTTAGAAATCCACCAAACTCACACATCATACAGAAAGATTGTTTAATGAAATATTGCTGCCTATTGGTGACTATTAGAATTGCTTACCCCATTGGCAACAAGTGTGGAACATGGAACCGAGGAAACATTCACAAGTATGAAACCCTTACACACCAATAAGAATGAACTGTTAAGAGCGGGCTGGGATTCCTGCGGCCCCAGAGGACCATACTGTCCACAGCCAAACGGGTTTGGGGAGAGGCGGTACCTGTGCGGAGGAAGGGCAGGGCGTGCAGTGCCCCGGTGTAACAGGAAGGGCGTTTCCTGGCAGGAGCGCAACACGGAGCCAATCACGATGCCGCCTCCGGCAAGGATCCTCACGCTCTCCTCCGTATGGGTTGTGACCCCGGCCAATCGTGAGGAGGCCACTGTGTCGATTGATGTCGTCGTTTCCTTCCCTTGAGGAGCAGAGAGAGCTTTCTGTACAATTTGTGCTTACATTGTGTAGGTTTGGACGGGATTACAGTGAATTGACTGGGTTCCTTTATCAAGATTAAGGGATGCGCCGATACTCCGTAAAACCTCTTCGATACAAACCACCCGGAACAACTTTACGCCAATGTTGTAATGCTGAAGACCCAAATGTTTCTATTTTCTAAACAATAGGTAATAGTCGTCCTATAATCGCTTCTAACTTCAACCTATGACGCATCTCGATTAGCCGTGTATCACCAACCGTTATGAATTACTGAGTCGCCCAAATATAAGAGAAAAAAAAAAGGGCCACTGGCGGCTAGGTTCTGTGTGGACGTGTGGAGCTTCTGGTTGACTGCGTTGACTGGGGCTCTAGACAAAAAGTTTAGCTTTTCGGAAAATACTTGTTCGCCGATTCGATGTGGGTAGATGGTGAAGTTCTGTCTGAGCAGCTATTTATTTTAACCCTTTTATACGGTGGAATCGGTGCATCCCAAATCTAAACATTGTAAAAACCCAGGATTGATGGTTCCATGCATTACTTGTAAGAAGTGTCCTTGAAAGCATATTTAGAGGTTGGTGGTTGGTGTGGAACTGAAGGCCTTTTAAAAGAAATAGCATCTGGGAAGACAAACATGAAGACAGTAGAAAATAAAGTAAAACACGTTTATTATTTACTTAATACATTTTCTGGCTGATATCGTTTTTTTTTATGAGAGCTTTGAAATTGGCATGCTTTTAGAACCCACCCCCCCGCAAAAATAATGTGAATGAATGAATCTACCTCTATATCTATTTATTTTTATTAAAACGATAAAAGAGAAAGAGGGTGTGTGTGTGAACGTTACAAAATAATAGTACAGACAGTTTCTGTCCAGCTACCTTGATGTTGTCCTGAAAGAACAACCACGCCTCTTTGTGTGGTCCTACTGCCCTCAGATGAACCCGTCCTCAGCATGGGGCTGGGGCCGGTGGCTGTGGGTCCAGGTGGAACTCCTCCAGGGGGATATTTGTTCTGAATCAATACAATAAAAACGCTGCATCACGTTCTGGTATGAGCTCGTCCATGTCACCAAACATTATCTATTGCCACGGATCTGAAATATTCAAGATGGTACTTTGTCAGTTGGTTCCATATGCATGTATGTAAGGCATTGTGTCCAATGGCATAGGCAGTTATTGAGATTATAGCAGCTTTTAAACTCAAAGAGACACAATTCAAGCTAGCCAAAGAGAAAGCTCATAAAAAAGAGAATAAATACTTTAACCCACAATGCAAAAAATGACCCGGTGAGGTTGTTTTCTTGAAATATCTTCGTAATAATTTTTTTTTATCATTTCATATGGTATTCATAGGTATTCCTCAAAACACATGTTTTTGATATAATTCCATTTATATATTTAACTTACCCTTTATACATTTTAAGAAATTGTAGTTTTTTCTTTACTACCGAGCTTCCATAAGTGGGTCAAAAATGACCCGCATGCATTTTCTATGGGATCCAATGGGAACCTTTGATTCTTATCAACTGTGGCTGTCAGGAATAAATTAAAGGGTAATTGCGGTGTAAAATGGATTTGGGATATGTTTTGTATGATAACGAGTTGAAACGTTCGTTTTGGAGCACAAAAAACGCATAAAGACGCTTTCTCCAGAGAGCGAGAGCTGTCAGTTGCCCACTGCAAAGATACAACACGAATGTGGTCGTGCCTCCAGCGCGACATTCTGGTTAGATAGGTGAAATCACTAATAATCACGCGTGACTAGATATGGCGAACAAGAAACGGATAAAGACGCTGCTCACAGACATCGCGAGAGCTGTCAGTTGCCCACTGCAAAGATACAACACGAATGTGGTCGTGCCTCCTGCTCAAATTCTGGAAGATAGGTGAAATCATGGATAGGATCTCACTCGTAAGAGATGGCACCTACACCTGCAAGCGCCAAAAACAGAGGTGGCCCATCCGTGCTGTGGTACAACTATAATTGTGACATCGCCACCCTACCCAGCCAGCCAGGCAAGAAGCAGCAGGCCCAGCACCCAAAGAGAAAGAGGTGTCAGATCTGCCCAAGTAACAAAGATCGCAACGTCAACAATAGGTGTGGGAAATGCAATGTACCTGTGTGCAATGTTCACAGCCAGAAACAGGTAGTTTGTCTGAATTGCATACAGTGATGAAACAAGAAGGCAATAACAGGGAAAAGAGAGAGGAACTGTCAATGACTGGACAGTTACACACATACATACACACAGACAGACCGACAGACAAACAGACAATGGATGTTCACATTTTTCTATTGCTGTGAAAAATAAAGTGAAAAATAACGATATTTCAAACATGAAATCATTCTTGTGTGGTCCTAAATATAAGACTAAATATTATACAAGTGATTATTCTTAACAAAAATGACAAAAATGGCATAAAAACACATTGGCTGCATCCGAATACTCGTACTTGCATACTATATAGTATGCATTTTGTAGTACGCGAAAAATCTAGCGCGTCCGAATACTCTAGTATGCATTCTGTAGTACGGAAGTCGTTTCCGAAGTAGGCATACTACACCAGGAGGAAAAGAGCACGGACCACTGTCAATGACTGCGACAGTTTGTAACACAACAATACATACACACCACAGACAGACTCGACAGACAAACATAGACAATGGATGTTCACATTTTTCTATTTGCTGTGTGAAAAATAAAGTGAACGATAATACGAACAGTAATTTCAGACACATGAAGATACATCATCTCCTAATCCGTGATTCGGCGGCGTTCGGAGGCGTTCTACGCATGTCTGTAGACCGTACTACACAGTCAAGTGTAGTATGGTCAAGTAGTAGAC
Organism: Melanogrammus aeglefinus; assembly: GCA_900291075.1. Taxonomy (NCBI): domain Eukaryota; kingdom Metazoa; phylum Chordata; class Actinopteri; order Gadiformes; family Gadidae; genus Melanogrammus; species Melanogrammus aeglefinus. The sequence continues at coordinate 234,390 of OLKM01000623.1, read as the reverse complement.
ACTAGACAGAAATAGTATGTACTAGGTATTCGGATGCAGCCATTGATTCTAATATGGGTCATTTTTGACCCACTTATGGAAGAGTGTAGGGTCCAGTCACTCGTGCATCTGGGTTAAGCCAACTTGAACACTTTAAAAAACACTCCATTGATGCATGCATCTATATTGTAAACAAATAAAATGCACTGTTGTTATATTGTGGTTGATCATTACACTACGGTCAGCAAAAAAAAAAAGAAGTAAAGTTTACCGGCAGCAGTACAAGATGGCTTTAGGAGCGGCTGAGGGGGGAGCCAGAGACGCCTTGGAGGGTGTGACTAGCTGTGGCTTGGGCTGACCCGCCTGCTGGATGAATTGCTGGGGGTCTGCGGTCAGGTGACGGACTGCCGGGAGACTTTTCTGGGGAAACCTTTATAAATTATGTATCGAACACCACATCAAACAAAGACAGGCCTGCATTCCGCAAGTTGACTTTGTGGACAAAGTAAGATGATGAGCGATGGAACTTGTGAGCTGGGACAATGCGTCGACGTAATCGATGACATCGACGCATAAATTACGTTGACGCGAAAAATGCGCGTCAATTTGTAAAACCCAAAACAAAGATGGCGGCGCCGGAACGTAGTAGTAACGCGAGTTACTACTACGAGTTTGGTGTGACAGCTCCCCAGACTTTCTTACTTTTGGGAATTCTTTAATGTAAAAGGAAACGATTCCGTGATATGTCAATATGCTACCTCTGAATTCTAAGAATGCATTACTTTGTACTTTTATTTTGGAATTTTAAGGCAATAAACATGTATTGCAAAGTTAAGGAATTTATGTTTTTTTCATTCAGATATGTAAATCAACATGTATATATTGCTATTAGTCAATTAATGGGGAGATAATCGAATCAAACTGAAAAAATGAATCGTTATATTAATCGATGCATCGAAAAAATAATCGCTAGGTTAATCGTTTATCCCAGCCCTACTTGTTGTACTTTGTTTAACCAGAGAGGTCCATTGGTTGGTGAGGCATGAGGCCTCCGCCCAGCTGCTTTGTTTTGTTGTTCCGAGTATGCCCTTAAGGTGACATTCAAGTTATGGTCAATAGATACGGAGAACAACATGCACCAGTCAACCGTTTCACTCCAACGATGTCTAACGATCCAACGATGAATTCAATCATTGCCTATAATCGTTGTCACTTCAGACCACAGTATATATTCTAAACAGGCTTGTACATGCCTTAATCATTAACGTGGACAACCAAGCCCATTTGTATGAGAGTACATCCAGAGGTGGTCCAGCAACACGAGTTAGTAGCTAGGGGAAGGCATGGGAGATAACCTTGAGGAAGGGCACCAGGTATGGCTGGGGAGTAGACTTCAGCTGCACATACAGCTTATTTGTGAACTCCTCGGGTTCAAGGCTTCCATCCTGTATGGAGACAAGTTGCACAAAATGTTCAAACCAGCTGCAGTCGATTAAATCAAATGCATTCAGTCGATATCTACTCTTTATCAAATGCTGAAATATCAAAAAATACGATTTTGTACCAAACAAACACTTAACTCCAGTCACCTTTTCTTGAACGAATACTTATTTTCTAAGAGGTTTGAGAGTTTATGCTCATAATAGCTTGAATAGCGCTTTTATTTTAATCACAAAAAGACTAAACAAACATTCCGCAGATCGTGTTTGATAGTCGTGTGCAGCAAACTTTCAACGCAATAATATTTGCTTCAGATATGTGCATCATGTTTGGTTTATCTTCCAAAATATATCCATAGATATTAAACCAAGACAGAAGAGAACAACTCACGAGCAAGGAGCGCACAAGGGCCTTGACGTTGGTGGCCATGTCAGGGGACTGGCTGCCGCTGGACGCAAGCTTAATCAGAGTCACCAGGAAGTTCTTGCACTTTTTCACATTCTCCAGAGTCTCCTGTAAAGGAGGAGAGGAAAAGTCAATCAGTATTCGGGTAAATGAATAATAACATTTCTAATGTTGAGACAATTCTCATGTTGAGACAAAGTTGGGTGCTACTTCCACACACTCATGTATTCAAAATAAAATACACAAAATATATATATCTTATACTAAACAACTGACAGTGCAGCATCCATGCCCAAACTAGGCCATGCTTGGTGTCTGCACCCAGAATCCAGTGGCCACTGATAAGAGCAGGAAAGCGGTTTCCCCACCTGTGTAATGGTGAACATTGGCTGGATGGTGCTGGTGGCTTGTTTGATCCCTGCCTGGCTTCGAGGCTGAGCACCCTGACCGATCACAGTGTTGAGAGTCTGGACTACCACCGGTTTGGGAGCTTCCTTGGTCAGCTAGAAATAAAGAAATCCAAATACAGTTTAGAGTCATCTAAAACCTCTTTTGAACCATCTTTAATCGTAATGTATTGATCACAACTAATGATCACAACATCTTGTGTAAAAAACAAATAACTTCAATCTCTAATAATTCATTGAAATTTATATAGCGCTTTTATTTTTTTCTGGAAACTCAAAGAGCTTACAGTGACGGGGGGGAACCTCACTGACCACCACCAGTGTGTAGCACCCACTTGGGTGATGCACGGCAGCCAATCAGCGGCAGAACGCTCACCACACACACCAGCTCGAGGTGGAGAGTGAGGGAATTAATGAATAAGCCAATGATACAGGGGGATTATTAGAGGGGCAGATTGAATGAGCCTGGTTGGGCAGTTTAAGCCAGGATCTCTTTATAAATTAAGTGCAATTGTGCTACAAACACTGACTGTACGAAATAGGATCAAATTAAGCACTTCACTCACTTTGATAAAAATCAAACCACATGGACAGGGGCCACAACACAGATTTGACTGACAACTTCATTCGTAAGCGTGAATTATTTTACCACAGTTGTCTTCATCATGCCTGCTACGGCTGCTGAGGTTGAGGTTCCGGCAGTCGGTGGAGCTGAAACTCTGATCACCATTAGCTTATCAGGCTTTTTAGCTTGTGCCGTCGTGACCTGGATGGATAAATGCAGTCGTAACACCAATGTTATGTTGGTGTAATGTATACATTTTTTGCATCTTGCTGCCTGTTGTATTAAGTTTTTATGCAATTCCTCCTTCCATGCTTTGAGTCAACAAATGTGTCGTCCAAAAGCGAAAGAAAGAGAAAGAAATACCATTGGTGATGGTAATCTGGATGCTGGTAATCTGGGTCCTGGGATACTGATGGCTTTCTGCGCCTGCTGGCCCTGAGCCTGGGCCAGTGTCTGCTGTGATACCAACATGAGCTGACCGCTGTCGCTACGGATCAGCACCATGCCTGGTCCCAAGACAAAGTCATGAGGAAACCCAGAACTCACATTTCCTTCATAGATTAGAGCCTATATTCACCTCTGTCAAAGAGTTGTAGTGTATAAACATTAAAGTCAACACAGAATCATAACCATATACCGTTTGAATAAGTGCAGACTATTATTCCTCACCTGGTGGGATCTGAAAATTAGCTGGAAGCTGCGTAGAGGATGTCTGTGGTGGACGGGGAGCTAGAGGTTGGGGAACTGTTGCCTTTGGAACAGCCATTACCACTGTCCTTCCAGGGGCAGGAGTCTTAACACTTACAGCAGTTGCAGGGGATGGTCTGGTCAAATGCAAAGGCTGTCCAGTTGCACATAACCCTGGGGTTGGCACTTTAGCTACCACCAGTAATGACGAGGAGGATGCCTGTGGGACAATACTAACCAACCTTTGACCTGTGCTGCCGACAATGCTATGGTGAACAGGTGTGGGTCGTGCAGTACATACAGCAGGTTGGTGGACGCTCGTTTGTCCGGTGGTGGAGATCTGGATACGGACGGCGTCACTTGCTGCTGCCGCCGCCGGCGCAGCCACAAGTCTTGGGGCATCCTGAACGTTAGCTTCCGCTGAAGTCTCGGTCGACATCGTTGTTGTTATTCTATCTAGACCAAGAAAACAGAGACATCGATGGAAGTATGGTAAAAGTCACTAAGGCAGACCAAACCTGACTCACCTGAAGTAAAACAAAATCCTAATTAATGCACTATGGTACATTTAATCTTTAAAACATGACTAGCATTATTCCTGAAGTGTGCTACTGACAATCGTCGATATGTTCACGTTAGGATGTAGGCCTATCAGCAGCTATAGGCGTACTTAAAACAGTTGACGTGAATAAGATAATTGGATGGTCACCTACATTGCCTGTTTAGTTATCAGTTACTAAAATTAATCTGGAGTGAATTTAAGGTGATGTTTGCTATTTACGTTCAACTTGAATCGAGCCGTTGGCTGTCAGCGGAGAGCCCAGCAATCAATGCGCCACCAGGTGTGGTTAATTAACATTCGCGCCGGATGCTGCGTCGCGCAACATTGCCCCTCCTACCGGGAGGCGCAGCATTTTGGACAATTCTTACTATTTTCTCTGAAAATCCTCATTGCCTGAGGTTTTTCAGAGAAAATAGTAAGAATTGAATTGAAATGAATTTCCGAATATAGCATAGGATTTTAGCAGGCGTTTTCAGCAGGTGTTGTAGCCGGCAGGCTGAACGCAGTGGCTACCACTGGTATTACAGCAGTGTTTTGAAAAATCGGTTTAATATAGCAGGCGTGTCTACCACTGGTGTAACAACATTCTTTCCCCTGCAAAATTAGTTAACCTTTGCCTACTGTATTTATTATCAAGACATTTTAAGACATTAGGATTTAATTCAAGAAGTAAATGGACCCTCTGGATGCTATTGATCATAAACATCTGAAAATGAAGGTTGTCCTGGTATAAAGTAAAAGAAAGATTTTGTCTTCACACTAGATACATCATTAGCATTGTAAAATGGGAAGATTGGTGTAGCGATCCAATACATTAAGGACATCCGGCCTGAATGTGTGTGTGTGTGTGTGTGTGTGTGTGTGTGTGTGTGTGTGTGTGTGTGTGTGTGTGTGTGTGTGTGTGTGTGTGTGTGTGTGTGTGTGTGTGTGTGTGTGTGATAGCAGAGGTTGAGTGGATGAGAAGGAAAGGATAAAGGTTGTATTCGCTAAACTGTTTGTCAACAGAGCCACCAAAGGGTGTGCAGAGTCAGCATCAGCTAAATTCTGAGAACCTGCACCAATTCAGAGCTGATGGAGAAACTATTGGAGCTAGATTCTTAGCTGCTGCAGTCGCAAATCTATGAGAAACAATGACCATAGTAGACATTTACATGCATCTTTACACGACAGCTGATCTGGAACCAGCTGGGCTTTAATGTCAGGAGGGTTATCTAGTATGTTAAAGGATCCGGGAAGACAAAAAATCCACTCTCTGCTGGCCTTTTGGTTCTCCTGTGTCCCCTGGTCCCCAAGGAAAGAAGCAGTTGAGCCCTGGGTGTCCAGAATGAGATCAGGGGCCCTCAGGAAGCGCAAGGCTTCTGCTTCAAATGTGAAGAGGTAACATGTTTATACTTCTTCTATAACTTTGGTGATTTTAATGGTCTAGTTATCTTATTCCAAACGTGTAAAATTACCCTAGAATAGTCTGGGTTGTTTTGGGTGGGAAACTGGGAGAGAAGTGATCAAAATTATTATTTGGAGACCCCCAAAAGCCAGAAAGTAATTGGAAATTGGTTGTGTTATTAAAAGGTAGGCGTAAGTGAGGTCGAGTGGCCACGAGAGGGAGCCGTTTATTCACCTGGAGAAGCAGCTGAGAAAAGATGCGCTTCAGTGAGAAATTAACAACGACCACGATCAAAGACAGGGTGCTGGTCTGGGATTTGGTCATATAATCGGGGCCCTTAATGGGGTTGGAGGCCCCGGTCTAGGTAGAATCAACTTTTCCTCCTATAAAAGCATGCCGCTATCACATTATCCATTAGATGATAAAGCAACACAATGCATATGCAACAATTGAAATCTAGGAGCCTGTACTTTGACAATTAATTAATTAATTGAGCTAGATTTAAATCTGGATTTTCTTTAATTTTCTTTGTTTTTATAATTAATATAATAGCACTTAATATGCTAAAATATTGAATCATGTGGTGAAGTAATTTCAAGAAATGTTTTGATATTGAAGGCCTTGCCCCTCGTCATAAAGATACGTAGTCATATGATGGTCCTTTAGAAACCCCATTAATAGGCGTGCATTTTGCATTAACGTGCACTTTAGATAAACCATGTGCCACTGTGCCTGTTGGGACAAGGGTCTTTACTTTTATTTTTACTTTTGTTTTCAATTAACTGCAGCGATTCTTGCAACCTGCAACCAAACCCCGTTTATCTTACACTCTCACCAAAAAGGGGTTGCCTTGGTGACGAATTCGATGGACGGGGTGAACACCCACCGGAAACCGTTTCAGCACCAGTAGAAAAGGGAAAGGGGAGAACAACCAACATAAATGATTTTCTTCTCGTTCTCCGCCGTGCACAAATGTCTATTTTCGGCCACCGTTCCCTAAAACGAGTTTGGAGGCAACCGGTTGCCAGAAGTAGCTTGACGGGTGTGTTGAAGCCGCTCCGGCCGAGAGGAGACTTGTGTGGGAGGAGGCACACAGTCTCTCCCCATGATTAACCTTCATTACCGGCGACTGAACCAGCCATGGACTGCTGCCATGAGTATTCTTGAACAGTATTAGCAAGCTGTTTGTCCGTCTTGCTACGGGTGCAATATGCCCAATCGACGATGGTATTTGAGGTTTGTCAGCACCTGATGTTACGGGCCTGCTTTTCTCCATCGGGACATTTTCTGGCAGGAGGAAACCCGCTAGGTGATAACCTGACGAGCTAACACCGCAAGCTTTTAGGCTTCCCTCCACTGCACCTCTGGGCTATGACGACGGATTAAACCAGCCCATGAGCGCAGCAGGCACCGTACAGCATCAGAACATTTGAACCCGAAGGTGTTGTATGGGATTCCTCTCGGCGGCGGAGAAGCGGGCCTGAGCCAACATGGTGACCTGGAGGCGGCTGCTGCGAGTGTCCAACCGCTCGTTTTTGGCCTTCATTTTCTTCTTCTCAATGTTCACTACCTGCCTGTACTTCATCTATGCGGCACCGGGCATAGGTTAGTTCATCTGAGTCTTAAGTGAGCAATTAGCTTAAGCGGGTTAAACGTATCTCTGACCGCGATTACGTGTGGATTATCTCCTAGCGGCATGCCGTTAAAGATGCTCCAGCCGGTGTCAGGTCCGATGCTAACACCGGCGGCTAATGTAGCTAGGTGCAAGCTAACCTGAAGCTGGTCTACCTCTGGTGTTTAGGTCTCTTCCTGTTCATTATTTGTATTGGGAGGGGAATAAGGTACTGTTTGTATCATTTAGGTGGTCTATAAATAGGACACGCAGGTTATCAACACACAACGTGGTACCTCCAGGGTGTCTGGAGGTAAACTACCATTCCAATCCAAATGGATGGGCATGTACCATAAACCATCATTAGGTTATCGTTACCCCTACTAACCGTATTATTGATCATGCATAATCGTTTTGAATGATGACACGTTATTCCAATGACACATTGAAACACGGAAATAACACATTAATATACGAAGTGTTTATCTGCAGCCGATGTGCTGACAATAGGCAATTTTGGACAATAGTTGGACGACATTGACAGGTAGTGGTGTAACGTTTGGTCTACCCTTCCTTGAAATAACGTTTGACTTTGAACAGTTTAATGTATAAGCTGCTAGTTCAATTTGATTAATTGTACCATGACTCTTTGACCAACATGAATTTCTTGTTTTTTTTTGTAACTTTTTTTTTTAATATGCCAAGTTGCCAAAGACAACAGAAATGTGATGTACATTCTCTGCCCAAGTAAGGAATAGCGAGGGAAAGTCCCATTCCCTCCCTGAGTAATTGGAAAATACTTGGATAAAAGTAATGGTTGAACTCTTTCAATTTTGTATCAATTCATTGGATTTAAAACTGCAGATGTGACTGGCTTTAATGCAGAATTCACGTGGAGTCATTTTATTGGAAAAAAGGCACAATTCTGTTGTTTTATAGAAGCCTGACGTCATCTCTGCCTGCATCACATGTTCTGATCACTATCATACGCACTACTGTACCAAGATAAAAACCGACATTCTTCACCAAAAATGAACTTCCAATGAATCCATTTGAGATGCAGAGAACCTGTACAGATACCAGATACAACTATGGGGACCCTGCTAGGATTCCTTTTTTTTTAATTAGTTAAGCAGTTTGCCTTGCTGGTAGCTTGCTGATGAGTGATTTGTAATTTGATATTGCAACCAGCACAAACATTTCTCATAACATTACGGCTGTATTAAATTTGATATTTTGAATAATAGTGTATTGAAAATTATTCAGCTGTAGCATGAGAAGTACAAAAGTGCTTCATGTCCACTATTGTAATCATGAACCTTACACACTCTGCTGATCCATGCTCCTTCTGACTGCAGAAAGTCTGAAGGTGCATGAGAATATTCCGTCTTAACTGGGCTACTCATTAAACGTTTGTGTTTTGCCAGAGGCTATGTGTCTGGCAGTGACCCCACACCAACTGTCCAGTACAACTTTTCTTTCTATTGCTTTCTCCCGCAGCCAACACGTACTTCTTCATGGTGCAGGCCCAGGGCATCATGTTGAGAGACAATGTGAGGACCATTGGACACATGATCCGATTGTACACCAATAAGAACAGCACACTTAACGGCACAGGTATGAGACACCTGATAGTGACTTGCATGAGCTTGTATTACTTACCGCATGGAAATGAGCAGAAATGGAATCGTCCAAAGAAACCTTTGTTGCTTTTAGGATGTGTTTTCTCCCCTGTAAAATAAGAGTAACCCTCTAGGTGTTCAAAAGTCTTAAATTAGAGATTGTCAATAAAAGGCATTACAGAGTCTTGAATGTTTTTAAGGACTGTCGTGACGCTGTCTGGACCACTGCACTGGCACGATAACTTCATACTCATGCAGGATACTTTTGTTATCAGACAAGCAGCACTGCTGAGAAAAAGTGATAGCCTGCGTGTATGAATACCTAGTTGGCCTAGGAGCTTTGAACAAGAAAGCGACTGTACCTGTAAATGACCACCTACCACTCTTTACCCTCAAAGAAGCTTATCTACCGGTATTTAGAAAATTGGAAATCCCATATATCCGCACCTTTTAAGAACGCTATAAAACACTGGCTCTTTGTGGTGCTGTTTGATAGTTTCATTGTTCTTGTTTGGAACACAGCCTTTTTCTTTGAACTGGTTTTGTTTTTAATGTTGCTTAGGGAACGTATTAAAAGGGGTCAACAGCTCAGAGCTATGGCTAGTGATGAGGCCCCTTTGTGAGGTGAAATTGTGAACTGCCCCTTTACAAACTGCAAGCTATTGACTGAACCACCCTAAACAAAGTTTATCAAAGGGGGAGGAGGGGAGGGTCTGCTGCTCACTGTGCTTAAAGGGGCAGCGCCCGCATTTTACTTGATATATATTTCCAAGCTATAAGTCTTGTACATCAGAATGCATCATGTTTTATTTTTGTTTGCGATACTGCGATACTAGTTTTCTAACTCTGAATTACAGGTCAGAGGGTCGGGTATCGATTCAGAGCTCTGAATTAGTTGTCCGACTTAATATCGGTAACAACATCCTAAAATGGAATGATAAAATGTAGTTATTGACGTTTGAATACATAATTCATGTGCAGTTATGCATTGTGTGTTTTGGATTGTTTATATTTCACTTTTATTTATCTGGATTTAAGCAGCTATTTTAGCAAGTGTTTGTTTCTCTACATCTTGTGGGAATAACGCTGTGTCACTTTCAAAAATAGCAATTTCTACCCGTTCTACCGATGAATTACTCCTGCTAACATCATAACTATCATTCCAATGCTCCTAATATATGTTTCAATAATGGTAGCAGTAGGGCTGGGCGATAACTCGATTACGATTATTATGTCTTTTGTTATGTCTTTCACCTGTCAAAAAAAAATTATATATATATTTTATATTATATATCGTGATTAAAATCGATATCGATCAATTACGAAAAAATAATCCTGATAATATTTTTTGCCATATCGCCCAGCCCTAGGTAGCAGTCATTGGGATTTGATGGCGCCATGTATAAGCACTATATTTAGTGTATGAATTCATTAACAAATCGCTGTCTTCAGCTTTGTATTACAGCAAAGACAACAACATGTCATAGCATAACAGGTTGAGGAATGTTATTCACCCTACTTTTTTGATGTAATTGGTATTTAAAAGATATTAAATTCTTAAATTTAACTGGTTGAAACCTGCAGCTACCCTGAAAATATGCTTGATGCATAGCTCTGTATAATTAGTATTCCTGATAACTAGCCAGTGTTTGGCCTACTGGTATTATATCCAACCCTTCCCTGAACTACATTATGTGTTCCAGACTACCCAGACGGCAGCAACTCCAGTGAACTCCTGATCCAGCCCACCACCTTTCTGCCAGAAAACTTCACCTACGCCCCGAACCTCCCCTGCCCCGAGCGACTACCTTCTATGAGTGAGTAGAGCCGCAGACACTTTTAATCGAATGGTCAAATAATCGTTAAGTGTTGTGTCCTAAAGCGTGTCTATTTTGTCCTTTTATAATGTATTTTTTGATGGATGCTTAGAAAATGTAATTGTAAAATAAATGAGAGAGGTAGCATGGCTGTGTGGTCCGGCTGTGATTTTGAAAACACTGTAGCTGAGGATCAATGCTGCTTTGTGTTTCTGCGTCTTGTGTCTGCAGAGGGCCCGATAGAAGTCAACATGACCGAGATCCCGATTGAAGAGATGGAGCTCAAGTTCTCAACGTTTTTTGACATTAAATTTGGGGGCCATTGGAAACCAAAAGACTGCAAACCACGCTGGAAGGTGTGTGTGTGTGTGTGTGTGTGTGTGTGTGTGTGTGTGTGTGTGTGTGTGTGTGTGTGTGTGTGTGTGTGTGTGTGTGTGTGTGTGTGTGTGTGTGTGTGTGTGTGTGTGTGTGTGTGTGTGTGTGGAGTAATAATGACATTATTATGACATTGTACTAATGACAATAATAACTTGTAACGAAAATGGCTGGAAGTAACAGTTTTATTTTTTTACTTGTTGTAGTACTGTTTAGTCAGTGACTACATGCCAGAGAATATTAATTCCCTTATAATAATCACCTTATTTGATTAATAATACCACTGTCTAACATCCAAGTATAATGATTTTCCTGATTGATTGTTGATGTTCCATCAAAAATTACTTTTTGTGTTATATTTTACATTTTAATTTGCAGTTATTTAATATATTCTTGAGCTGAATCAAAAGAGAACGGCGAATATATCACCAATCAGGGATCAAATATAGTTACATGGCTATTTTTCTTTGTGTTTCCCTTGAGCCACATATCTGTAAGAGCTTGTCATAACACACACACACACACACACACACACACACACACACACACACACACACACACACACACACACACACACACCCTTCCACACAGCGTTGCTGCTTTAGGGAGAGCATAAAGCCACTGCTCCCTCCACGCTGTAGGTGGCCGTCCTGATCCCGTTCCGGAACCGTCATGAGCACCTGCCCATCCTCTTCCAGCACCTCACCCCCATGCTGCAGAGGCAGCGCCTGCAGTTCTCCTACTACGTCATCGAGCAGGTAGTGTGTGTGTGTGTGTGTGTGTGAGACACTTAAAGGAGAAAACCCCAATTTCCACTTTATAAATTGGTAAATGTATGTGTTTTTCCTGTCTCCTTTAAAATATCTAAACGCTGATCATGTTGGACTAAGAAGAATAATGAACAATGATCAGAAAGTGGTGCGCTTGGGGGGGGGGGGGGCGGCCCGTGAACCCACCATCCTGTGTGTGTGTCCCGTCCAGACGGGGAGCCATCCCTTCAACCGGGCCATGCTGTTCAACGTAGGCTTCCTGGAGGCCATGAAGGACCTGGCCTGGGACTGCCTGGTGTTCCACGACGTGGACCACATCCCAGAGAACGACCGCAACTACTACGGCTGCGGGCAGATGCCGCGCCACTTTGCTGCCAAGCTCGACAAATACATGTACATGTGAGTCCCCAGCATCGTGTGGAATGTACCTTTCTTGACATTCCGATTTTACAGCAAACATATTTCTGGTCCTCTGCATAAATGCATTACTTGGGTTTTTTTTGAGGGGGGGGGGGGGTAGTAGTCCCTTGACTGCTAGCTACCGCACTGTGAATGAAAGGAGACTTTGGTAAAAGTGTTCTAAGGCCAGTAATGTTTGTTGTCTATTTTGTCTGCTCTTCAGTCGGCACAGTCCGGCTTTGTTTCCGGCACTTCCCATTAACAATGAACAAGCTTTTCTCTTCAGTCTCTTGACTCTCTTCCAAACGTCTCAATCCATCAAGTTGGTTATGCAGAGAGAATGAAGTAGCTTATGACGCTTCCTAGCCTCTCTCACCACAATGTTTTCCAATACAAATTCGCATCAGGTCGATTTTGATTAAAACTGGACCGATTTAGCTTGGTAGAGGGGAAGAGGGGAAGCTACATCATATTAATTGTCAATTTATTTATGTAAATTCTGCTCTCTGTTCCTTTTCAAGGAAATGCTCTGTGACCCTGTCATACCAACTAGCTGTCTTTTCCAGTGACTTGACCAGTGTCCTCTCAATGGCCAGTTAGAGTTAGGCTGCTTAAACGGCCATGGCCCATTCTGTGTCGGTTGTAGGACTTGAGCCACTTTAAACAGGAGGAGCTCCTTTCTACACCTGCAGATGTAGCGCCAATTGTTGTAGTTTGTAAAGCTGTCCATCTCCATGTCTACAAGGAAAACCAAGAAATCACACAGCTTTCCCCTGGCACTCTGCAAGTCCTAGTCTGAATACAGGACTTCCATTATTCAGACTACTCCCTGAATAAAAGCGATGGCCAACAACCATAACGATATTAAACTTGAACAAGGAAATGTGGGAATTCTGTTGAAACTGAAACAAACATTGTATAAGTGAATGAAATCTGCGATGAATATTGTCTAGCAATTTCGCCAAGCAAATATCAAGAAATAGGCTGCAGTTTGTCTTACAACTCGCTTGCAAAATCCGCGATGGGACTAAGGACTAAAGGGGGCTCCGGCAACGTTTTAAGGTTCAAAAATCGTCAATCAAACGGCGAGTCAGTCTTTCCCAGGCCCTCCAATCATCACGCAGAAGCCAAGTGTCCTGGCCAGCCGCTTCCTCCATTCACCCCCAGAGACGCTGAGCGTCCATGGGGGGGTCATAATCGCAGCATTATCCAATTACGGTCGACTTTCAACGCAGTGAAAAAAGCTGTTCTATGCAGCCCCATTGAAGTCAATGGACGCTGAGCTTGGGGTGACGCTACGGGAATGTTTGAAAGGGAAATCGAGTCAGTCGACCGGCGAAAAGCAGCTGATTCTGAACAAACTCGTCTTCGAGGTGGACTTGTTCTATTGTAACGCATTTTTAGTCAATGAAATGACTATTTGGACATTCAATTTTTTTTAACTTTAGGGGAAGCCGAGCTTCCCTTGCCGTCTTAAAACTCTATCGCCAATGCTCCACGGGAAGAAAGTTCTCGGGTATTTTCAGACTTTTCTGTTTATATTATTTATTTTTGCGTTTTGTGTGTGCTTTTCTTCATAGACTCCCTTATAGCGAGTTCTTCGGTGGCGTGAGTGGACTCACGGTGGAGCAGTTTCGCAAGATCAACGGTTTCCCCAATGCATTCTGGGGCTGGGGAGGAGAGGACGATGACCTGTGGAACAGGTTGGTCGGAACGCCGTTAGTTTCATTCCCGTGTTAAAGCTATGGTCTACATTCTGAAAACCAGTTCAGCCTCTGAGACAGATTTGAAAAAAGCATCCCGCCCCCCTCAACCAAACCCCTCCCCTCTGTTCCACGATTCGTCCCCCCAGCACGCATCGCCCTCCCTCGCTTCGTAAGGACACGCCCCCTATGCCAAAGCTCTGGGAGCTGAGCTGCTAAGCTAATTACTAGCCAGTAGCTCCGACAGCTGAGCTGCTAAGCTAATTACTAGCCAGTAGCTCCGACAGCTGAGCTGCTAAGCTAATTACTAGCCAGTAGCTCCGACAACTGAGCTGCTAAGCTAATTACTAGCCAGTAGCTCCGACAGCTGGGCTGCTGGGCTGCTGCTCTCAGTTCACAGAGAGGGAGGGGGAGTGGGCGGGGACGAGGCGGGTCGAGGAGGAGAAGGTGAGACGAGGGGACTGGATGGAGGATACGAGCCAATGCGCGCGAGACGGGGCGCGCCATGCCCATTGGTCAATTTCTATGCAGGCCCACGGCTGATGGACTGAATGGATTTTTTTGGTTCTTTTTGCTATTTATATTGTGTAGATCGGACCACAGGACTATAATCGCCGTATAAACGATGTTAATAATAATTACATATCCGCCAAATCGTAGACCATAGCTTTAAACCTCAGTGAGTCGTATTACGACCCCGCACTGTACATTGGGCTGGGCGATTTCGCCTAAAAAAAAATATATTTTTTCTCTAAAAAGCAGACTATAAATGACAAATATAAATTGTCATTATTAGATTGCGTGTCTCAGTTTAAGATGTTGTAATACATTTGTTTTGCTGCTGCTTTTGGTGGCCAAAGACTGTAGGCAATCTCTAAACCGTGCGAACAAACAGTGGTCGAAGAAACCAACGTTAGTTCGAGGTCAGATGCTGCCAACCCAAACCATTTCCTCAATTTCGTTGCCATCTTTGGCAGCGATGATTTTTTTTTTCAATGTTAATATTTAACTTTTTCTGTTACTATGAACTACGGTACCTCAGAGAAGGGGAAGTGGTGGCGCTGCCATAAATACACGATTAAAAGCCATACATTTTAATTGCGATTAAAAATCGATTTATCGGCCAGCTCTAAGTGTCTCGTGCTTGTGTATCTCCAACAGGGTGCACTACGCCGGTCTCAACGTCACGCGGCCAGAGGGCGAGATGGGCAAGTACAAGTCCATACCACACCACCATCGAGGAGAAGTGCAGTTTCTTGGGAGGTGAGTCGCAGACGCCACGAGTGACGCATGAGGTCGTGAACAGTTTGGACAAAGGGTCTCCATTGCACATCAGAGTCAAAAGGTCAACATTTTTGGTGCCAACTGTGCGGAGACTTTATATTTGAACTTCTGTGTAGCCTCACCCCCGTTCCGTCCTTCCTTGTGCTATTGGATCTCGGCTAATGTCAACAATGCATTGCAACGGGGGTAGTCCATCTCAGGTCACCGCTGTGGAACGAGGGAGAAGCCATAATACACATTTCCCATTTTTCATTATCAGTGAAATCTTTTCATGTGGCTTCCAAATTTGATGCGCAAGATCATGGATCACCCTCATTATTTTATGATCCCAGATTGTCAGAAGGGGGCGTGTCTCCATGGGTGTTGGACGACAAGAGCTGTCAATCAGCGGGGTTGAGCCATGGGAAGCACTGTTCTCGGTCACCCAAGGGAGGCCTAAAGCCGGCATACCCAAACCTGATGGGCGTTGTGTTTTTGTAGGCTTTACAAAAAGTTAATGTTAACATTCTCCTGCATGTCGATGTGCTCCTCGGCATCAAAATGCAAATAACCAATTGGACAAGGTAATAGATGTTGCTGGTAATTGAAGACTCAAGAGCAAGTGCAGAGGACAAATTGAAAGTCAGTAACACCAGAGCATACTGCTCTGTGCTTTGCATGGATAGGATTATGATGGTCTCGACGTCAAGGATGGGACTATGGTTGTCAGTCTGTCTGTCTGTCAGTTATATTTTCATGTTATGGACCAAGTAAACTGTAGGGTAGACTGGCCGTGCTACTCTATTGTGAGCCAAACTGTGTTAATGTACACAATATATACAAGATATCTATGTTTTTTTTACATCATTCACTTACATGGAGATGACTGGGATCCTCTCGATTGATTTTGAGCAGCTCTCTGTTGAGGGGGGGCCCTCTGTGATCCCAACTAGTCCGAGCTGTAGGGCAGATGAAAGCAGCTCTATGGACGTCGCCCGCCCCGCTTCCCGCTTTCCTCCTTCCATCACCCGCCATCACATCGGCCCTCCCTCCACCCGGACCCCCTCCTTACCCACCTCCTACCCTCCCCCCCCCCCCCCCCCCTCCTCCCTCACAGGTACAAGCTGCTGAGGTACTCCAAGGAGCGGCAGCACCTGGATGGGCTGAACAACCTGCGCTACGCGGCCCGCGTCTCGTTGCACGGCCTCTACAAGAACATCACGGTGGACCTGCAGCCGGAGCTGGCGCCCATCGCCGACTATTGACCCCCCCCCACACACACACACACACACACACACACACACACACACACACACACACACACACACACACACACACACACACACACACACACACACACACACACACACACACACACACAGCTTCTCCCGTTTCACCCATCCCCCCCATCGTTGTACCCTGTCCCTCCCCCTGTACCCCTCTCCTCCCCCAGGGACAGACCTGCTGTTTAGCAGGAGCAGGGTAAGAGAGTGGGGGGCCGGGTTGGGTGGTGGGGGGGGGGGGGGATTTACAGGGTTAGGCATTAACACGCCAGGTGTTAACATTGTAACGACTTTGTTCTGAAGAGGAATCCAAATGGAGGAAGAAAAAAAAAAAGAACATGGAGGAAGTGTGTGTGTGTGTGTGTGTGTGTGTGTGTGTGTGTGTGTGTGTGTGTGTGTGTGATGGCTGGCGCCGTGAAGTGCAACGGAGAGACGTGTGAAGGAATGAATCGCATGTCGAAGCGTGTTCTGGGACCACTGGAGCTTCTACCCCCCCCCCCCCCCCGGCGCAGTCAGGGGGGGTGCTAATGTTGTGCTGTGGCGCCTTAAATGTGGGTTGGCTCGGTAGCGTCCTGGCCTGACCCCGGCTCAGCGCTTCACACGTCTTCACCCTCCAACGCCAACCGGTCTGTATCGCTTCGTTGTACGGTCACTTTCGTTTTTGTTTTGTTTTTTCAGTTTTTTTTTCTGCCAAAGCATATCTTCTCGTTCTTCTGAGAGATGAAAATATTCCTTAAAAACAGGTGCAGGAAACGAGAAGAGTCGACATACATGTCTGTGACAAAATTGTGTATTTTTTTTAGCTTTTTCTTTTGTATTTATTTGTCCTCTTGCAGAAGCACTCCTTGTCTGCGCCGCAAACGTTTTGTGTGTTTTTGTTTCCTTTTTTCGCTGCACTATCGCTGAGGTCTGCATGCACAGAACATGTATTGTGAATATCGGCTCAAGTGTGCGAACACTAGTATGTATATATCGGCATTTTTAACGCACAAGCGTTATTCCAGTGGGTTTTAGATTTATTTTTTTTGGCAGCTACTTTTCTCTTAGGAACTGAACATATGAGTGAGTGGCTTCTTCCAGATCTAGGAGGAAGCCCCTACAGGAAAAAAAAATATGTATAGGATGTTTGGCATAGAAAAAAAAAAGATAAAACAAATCCCTAGATTTCAATTTATCGTTTGCATGCCTTAATTTTTCTTTTCAACAGATGGTTATTTTCCTCCCCCTCCCCCCAAACATAATTTATGATATCATTTTTCTAGATGTGTATATTTCTATTGAGTTTCTTTTTGTTGAGGTACTTCATTTTATTTCTTTTGAGGTGCACTGTGTGGAAACCTGAAGAGCAAGTCGTTTCACAGTAGTAGCAGACGTGTGACTACACCATGCCTTTTCCCTTCACACGTATGGCGAGGTCGGGAACTGGACATGGGAGGTGTCACAATTGGTGGACAAAGGTGTGTGTGTGTGTGTGTGTGTGTGTGTGTGTGTGTGTGTGTGTGTGTGTGTGTGTGTGTGTGTGTGTGTGTGTGTGTGTGTGTGTGTGTGTGTGTGTGTGTGTGTGTGTGTGTGTGTGTGTGT
Organism: Melanogrammus aeglefinus; assembly: GCA_900291075.1. Classification (NCBI taxonomy): domain Eukaryota; kingdom Metazoa; phylum Chordata; class Actinopteri; order Gadiformes; family Gadidae; genus Melanogrammus; species Melanogrammus aeglefinus. Next base: position 216,536 of record OLKM01000623.1, on the reverse strand, counting down.
GTGTGTGTGTGTGTGAGAGAGAATGTGTGTCTTTGTGTGAGAGAGAGAATGTGTGTGTTTGTGTGAGAGAATGTGTGTGAGTGTCAGTATTTGGGGCTACCAGAACCATGAGACAGAAGTCAAACCCCTTGCCATGCTGTACTTTAAGCCCTGGTGCACAGCAAACCCTAACTGAGGTGTCAAAAGTAGGATCGTCATGGCTTTGTCTAGAGAGTGTTGTTTCTATTGGTTGGTAATCTTTGTTGTGGTCCTTATTTTCCGAGGCTGACAAGGCTATAAGATGGGCCAGAATGAGAGAACCCTAGCTTCAAAGTGTGGTGTTTCTTGAATGGCATTGGGTGAGTCTTTGGCCATGAAAACTTTAATTTGTTAAAGCTTTGAGTGCTATAAAAGAAGGAAACTTGTTGGCAATGGTGAACCCCTTTTCACACGTTATCCCCTTATGTTTACCCTTGCATTCATGCTATGACCTTACCAATGTGTTTTTTTGATATAGTAACCGTGTTTGTTTTATATCGTTTTATTTGGACGCCGGCATCTCAAACGCGACACGGCGGCCATTGCCTTTTTGTGCTGGTGACGCAGAGTCTCTTAGCCAAGTGGGTTGAACCTCCATCCTCATTATCATTTGGAATGTGTTCGCAATGCTGAGTTTAGGAGCAGCCCGCAGATGTTTACACACATGTTCCCTTAGAAGAAGTAGCGACTGCTGAACCAAATAAATCTGGGTTCAGGAACACAACAACAAATAGAGCAGTTTTATTGTTTGCAGCCCATCTGGTTGGTAGGCAACTTGGTTCTTTATTGACCGACATTCGTTTTAGAAGTGAGCGGTGCCAAAGTATTTTTGTGTGTTGTGTTTTTTGCCTCATTGTTACAAAAACTCTCTACCCCCCCCCCCCCCCCCCCCTCTCCTGTTTCTGACCTCCAATGGTAAACGTGTCCGTTTGGGTCAGAACTCTGTTGGTCTTCTTCATGCCGGTGCTTATGGGTTACTATGCTTTAGTTCTGGGGCATCCACTGCAGTTGACATAACCAGGGATCGACACTTAGAAAGCTAGCACTACTGGATGAGAATGGGATGATTTAGAATAAACCAAATGGTCGTGGCGCCCAGTAAAAGTTAAGAAAATTATGGGTGTTTTCTCGCCCACTTATTCTGTTATTATGATCACCCCTCTCAAAAGCAGTAAACAATTAAATAAATATAACCTGTAAGAAAATATTTTGGGAGACCTTATGTCCAAAATAGGATTTGTCCAGTTAGCGCTACAGTGTAGCGCTTTGCTACTCCAAGGATTTGTGCTCTGTTCAGGGTAACGACAACGACTCAAAATCAAAAAGAACAAAACAAACATAAAAAGATGTGGCTGATCACTTTTGAATGTGCACAGACACATTCAAAGGTTAAGCCCCAATGCGTCCCTTGTGGTAAAGATCCATCTTCAGAAGTATTGGTGGTAATGTCCTGGGGTGCCGGCCAACTATCTCTCTCTCCCTCTTTCCTTGGTAGAGAGGTGTTGGTGGGATCTCTGTTTTTAGATCCCAAATGATCCTGTTCAGCTTGTCTGGTCTTTTTATTTTTTTTATTTGATACAAAGTTCGAAACATTTCAGAATTTCACCGTTCACCAGTGCGCAACGTCAATGTTACATTGCAGTATTCATATTTGTGCCTTGATTTTTTTTCCAGGCCTTTTTTTCAATTTGTATTCTTAAATTATATATCAACAGTGATTTGGTTTGTTTTGAAACTGAATTAAGTGCACATGCTCTGCTTAAAATATTTGTTCTGATTAAGTTTTACAGTGGAAGTCTTACAGTGTTAAATATTCTTGCCAACTGGATGAGTATGTTCAACAGAGAAAAAATAATTTCAAATGTTTTGTTTGTCTTGTTTTTATTCAACAAGTGGCATTACAAAAAACAACTATTTATCATGGCCCTTTTTCTTTTGCTTCTGTGAAACCAAATGCGACCACAAGGTGCAAGTTGATAATTGGCTTGTGGCTAACAGTATTCTTAACCGGCCCTTAAATGTCTTAAAGTATGTAGGAAATTAAAAATACAGCAGTATCCATCCACGTTCTACCAATCAGTACCGACACTGCATGTGTCTCCTCGTCCTCTGCACCATCACCGCAGAAGAGACATGGCCTGTAGGTGGTGCTCTTTGGCATCACTAGACTCCGCAAGACCCTAGTTCTCATGACCAATGGGAGCTGGGCATAATATAAACTAGTAAAGAGTATTGCACATCAACCTTATCTGACAGGTTGTTTTCCTTTTAGATCATGTTTTTCGATTAGAAAGTACGATCATCTACTAAAGATAGAATGACTATTCTGCACATGCTCATGAAATGCGGCTGTAGTTGTAGCACTTTTTTTTTGGCCAGAAGAATGTTCCATTTTTCTTCCGACACGGTACATTTTACTTTTTACGTGCCAAGGTTGAACCATTGGCGATGACGTCAAGCTCTTAGTCTTGGGGAATCATCCAGGAAGAAGTTAAGTCTGCTGTTTAACTGTTCGTTTTTGTACATTTTTTTGGTTAACTGAAAATAAACACTTCATTGCCATGTTCTTGAAAACCACCTCTTGTGTCTGTCCTTCATGCCATGTTGAATGTTATTACATGTCCATATCACTTGGTCGCTACATACCGGTACTCAAAATGTAATAGGGAAAACAAAACTTGTTTGGTTCATGTAAATTACCTAAATATAATCTTGAATAAACAAATAGATTATACATGTGACATGCCAATATAATTTTTCCTTTAATTACCACGGATAATATAAAGCATAAAATACAAATATGATCAAGCATGAGAATGCAATTTCCATGGATGGTATGAATAATTCCTTTCTAGAATGAATTCGTTTTATTTATCTGTCTGGAGTGTAGGGTCAGATGGTTTTATTTACCTTTTACATTTTAACATGTTTTTCAGACGTTAAATTTAGGTTTCTGTCAGGGATCAAATGTCAAAGGAATGAAATGGATGGAAAATAGATGTTATTCAAATATTCTTTTTGCAGTGGATATAAATCATAAAATAAATCAAATACACTACATAAATATTATAAACCCAAATATATTCAAAGTTATATTAGGATTATGGAGACTACCAATACCTTTTTTAGTGGCAAAGCACTGCATCAGCAAACACCACAATCTCACTTCATGGGTTCACACTGAATGCCGAGAGCATTGAATCAACTCCACTCTCGGACCATGGATCTATGCAGCTTTATCTGAAGAATCTGTTTGGACACCCTTTAGAATGTAGGCCCACACCAGTAAAGCTGTATTCACATTGAAAGGTTTAGTTCGAAGTTAAGAAATAAGGTAAGAGAAATGTTCAGAGCACCGGTAAGTTAGGTGCAGGTCAAGGAAATTAAACTTCTTCTAAAAAGGAAATTGGTTGTATAAATTCCATAACCTCTTAATTTGCATCACATCACACTAAATACACACAAACAAAACCTATAAAAGATAACACACTAAAATTAACATAATACAGTATATATTACCCATGTTCGCTTACGGCAAAAACCAGCCTTCTCATCAATGTCAAACAAATAAGATTGGCTAGAGCACCACAAAGTAGTATGCATTGTATAGTTATTGTGAGGTTAATTCGTTGACAGGGATTTAAGTGTGTGGTGGCTTTACAAGCTCACTGAGCTACTGCTGGTTCAACCTTAACTGTTGTTGCTGCCGCACGTGTTTTTGTGTGTCCCTGAGTTGCGTGTTCACAAGATGTCGGTGTTAATGAAGCAAAAGGATTGCAGGTTGCAGATACAAGGTTGTTTCTTCACATCTGAGGTAACTTGTGATCTCCATGGATTAGCTAAATGTTTTCAAATGGACCTGAATGAAGAGCCATATTGTTCATCCTCCCCTAGACACTGAGTGGACAGCCCTCAGCTCTCGGGCTGTCGTCCAGTTTGCTTCTGGTATTTTGGTCTCCAAAATACCTGCTTCCATTGATCACGTCGAAAGAAGTACCATGTTTTTCACTGGATCTGAAACTGAACTAGCCTGGCTCCGCCCGCCTAAGGCCGCGGCTACACCAGACGCGGAAATTTTGCTTTGCGGACGCGGTATGAACGCAGCAGAATTCGAAACCGTTGAAAGCAATGATACGGTGGCCGACAAGGGCCAAACGCACTACAACGGCCAAACGCGTCTCCGTTAAGGAAAACAGCTTCAAGTACAGAAACGATTCAAATGTACAAAAGGAAAACAGCTTCACGTACAGAAACGATTCAAATGTACAAACTCAAACACAAGTCTAAACGAGGTGCAAAAAGAGAAACGTGTTGCAAATGAAAAAACGCGCTGCAAAAAACAAAGACAAATGCAGCACCATCAAACGCGCTGCAAATAGAGAAACGATGCAGAGCACTAAACGATTCAAACCAAGAAACCTTCTTCAAAAGCAAAACGCTTCATAGCCGGTCACTGCTCCAAACCTGCAGGGGCCAGGGGGCGCTCGGGATGCAGAGAGACAGAACAGCTGACTGAACACCTGACTGAACGGTGTTTCAGCGGGAACGGTAATGTGATTTTTATTTGATTATATTTATATGTTATATAATCACTGTACAACACACATTACGTGACGTTTTTTTATTGTAGTTTACATCAGACTCTACAAGGCTGCACATTTGCATGTAGATTAGCCTGCTTAATCAAATTATTAGAGCTTGATATAAGCACCCGTTATAATAAAAAGCCCTCTTATCACAGTCTTCCATAACATACAGCACTACACATTAGGTGTTATACTTATTAATGACAGCAGTTAACTTTCAAGCAGTCATGAATGATCTCCACCTTTTTAATGTAGCCTACTATTAAAGGGGGTGCTTATATCAATCTCTAATCATTTAAGCAGGCAGGCTAATCTACATGCAAATGTGCAGCCTTGTAGAGTCTGATGTAAACTACAATAAAAAAAAAAACGTCACGTAATGTGCGTTGTACACAGATATAAACATAACATATAAATATAATCAAATAAAAATCACATTACCGTTCCCGCTGAAACACCGTCAGTCAGCTGTTCAGTCAGCTGTTCTGTCTCTCTGCATCCCGAGCGCCCCCTGCAGGTTTGGAGCAGTGACCGGCTATGAAGCGTTTTGCTTTTGAAGAAGGTTTCTTGGTTTGAATCGTTTAGTGCTCTGCATCGTTTTTTGCAGCGCGTTTTTTCATTTGCAACAGGTTTCTCTTTTTGCACCTAGACTTGTGTTTGAGTTTCCTATTTGAATCGTTTCTGTACTTGAAGCTGTTTTCCTGAACGGAGACGCGTTTGGCCGTTGCATTGCGTTTGGCCCTTGTCGGCCAGCTGTTTTCCTTAACGGAGACGCGTTTGGCCGTTGCAGTGCGTTTGGCCCTTGTCGGCCAGCTGTTTTCCTTAACGGAGACGCGTTTGGCCGTTGCAGTGCGTTTGGCCCTTGTCGGCCACCGTACAATGAGAGTGGCTACACCAGACGCTGAAACTGAACGTACCGCGCCGACATTTCCGCGTGGAAAATTAAGACATAGACTGGTTTCTATTTTTATTATTTTCCGCGAGGTTTGCGTGGGCCTTTTAACATAGAGTATGGTAATAAATCAATGAAATGTAATGAAAATCATTATATTTTGCTGTGAATAATGAGGGAATCAATAAATCTGATTATTTCCCAAACCCTCGAGAGCTGTTACTATGGAGATTTAACGTTTTTAACGATTAAAACATTACTTTTCTGTTTGAAGACGAGTGTATAAGATAGATAGTATACGTAGACAGTGTAAGTAGGCCTATATAGATAGCAAGTAGGCCTTCGATAGTTGATAGTTCAAGAATGGTTGATTATTTATTAATTCATGAAGTTGAAAAACGAGTAGCCTACAGCTTTACGACCACAGTGACCCGAAATATAAGGATAAACGTCAAAGAGATGCCGGATGGAGAGCTGTTTCGGAGGCAGTTGGCATAACTGGTGAGTAACTTCTATACTATAAGCAGCTATTGAACTGGGCCCCGTTTCACGATAACGATGGATCTTCGCTCGTACGATCATTCTCCCGATGGGTCTTGCGATCTTGGTTTATAAAATATATAAACACAAGAGATCATAAAGGATAAAGGAGCCAATTTTTAACGCGTCCAGTGTAGCCGGTTAATTTAAAATTTCCGCTTGGTGAACGTTCTATTTCCGCACGAGTGAATTTCCGCGTCTGGTGTAGCCGTAGCGTAAGGGAGTGGCTGAGAACGACTGAAGATAAAGTACAGCTCTTCGTTGAAGGACACTCTTCAGGCACAGTGTTTGGTTTGTTCACAGCCTGCGCGCAACGTGATTTCTGGCCAAACGTTAGCTATTGGTTATAGCAGATCCAGAGTGGCACTGAGCAGATCCAATAGTTTTAAACTTCAACAGACACCCGCCTTCAAGTGAGTTAACATTTGTCAATTGAGTAGGTCCAGTCTCTCAAATTAAATGAAGTACGAGAGTCTGGTAGGACCAGGCTAAACCTGAACCCCAATCTTTTGAAACATGCTCCCACAATGCAACAGTGGAAGGGATTTATTCACTCCCAACACCAAAACAGTGTAGTAGGCAAAGCCTTTTTTAAACGATATCATTAAAAAAAGATAGAAAACAATAGACATTAGCAATACGCTTTGCTCACAATCACAATCTTAAACTGTTGTTTTTAAACCATAATCTACCAAGCAGTATCCTCTCCCTTTATGTGTGACTCTGGAGGGTCTTGACCTATTTGGAAACAGTTTCCAGGTGGAGCTCACTCTCCTGTTGAACGTTCTTCTTATCACTGAACGTCACTCCTACTCTCTTCCAATTGGTTCGAGAAGCCAGCCTGACAGGAGCCAGGCCGGCTCCAGGCACCCACCCCACCCGGCCTGGGACCCCGGGAGCCCCCGGGGGTCCCTCGACCGGCCTCCCGGTACGGGCTGCGAGGTCTTGACATTGCCGTGACAGCAGCGAGGATAATGTTTGAAACACTCGAAGGTGTCCGCGCACTGCCCGCAGTCACAGTGGGAGGGGCCCAGTGTGGCCAGGGCTTGGGGGGCAGAGTCAGAACACGGGGGGGCGGGGTCAGAGAAGGAGCCCAGGAAGGAGCAGAGCGAGAGGCGGGGCGGACAGGGCAGACGCGGGCACTTCTTGCGCTGCGCCAGAAGGTGTTGGCTCAGGAGGTGGCGGTAGTTGGGTTTGAGGAGGAGGTAGATCAGAGGGTTGTAGAGGGTGGAGGACTTCGCGAAGACCGCGGGCACGGCGAACGCCATGGGGGGCAGGGATTCGACGTGTCCGTAGGTAGCCAGCATGGACACCAGGGCATAGGGACTCCAGGCCAAGAGGAAGCCGATGCAGACGGCCACACTGAGCTGGTGGTGCCGAAGGGGAGAGGGGAGACACAGGACGGAGGGGAGATGTACGAGGTGATGCAGAGAGAAAGAGATCCAGAAAACGAGGTTGGCATGGAGAAAGCCCTCATCAGTCCCCCTCCCCATGGGAGGAATTAGTCAAATGCACGAGGATCTTTTAATTTGCATGACTTTTAGACTCTACATTGGCTTGGGATGTTTTTTATGTCCATGCCGGTTTAAGCTACAAGCTAGTTGAATTATTACATGTCGCGACTTTAAAGGATCAGTTATGTTTCGACGACAACACAACACAATGACCACCACGCAGAAGCTTTGACATAACCTTGAACCGGTTTTGGTTCTGCGTCGGGTTTTAGTGAGTGGACCAATCACAGCCCTTGCTGCTGCGACGCCTCGACGCAAGGTTAACAGTTCCAATGGGTCTGTAAACCCCCTTGCGTTGGATCGACGTCGAACCATAACTAAGCCATTCGTCAAGATCCTTCAGAGTTGTCTTTCGACTCGTGGCACGCCTTATCAGCCTGGGTCCAACAGCGGCTAACGGAGAGCGTGGTTGAGGGCCGGGCCAGGGTGTGTGTGTGTGTGTACGGTGTGTATCGACCCCACCTTAAGGATGACGGCCTGCAGGCTCCCGGTGCGCCGCGTGGCGGCCGAGACGACGTGCTGCTCCACGGCGCGGCGCGACTCCCGCACCGTCAGCAGGATGTGGCCGTAGGAGAGCAGCATGACGCAGCAGGGTGCCGCGTAGCACAGCACCAACAGTGCCAGCGTGTAGGAGCGCGCCCACGCCTCCCGCCGCGACCGCCGCCAGTCGATGCAGCACGCCGTGCCGTAGGGCTCGGGCCCGTACGCCCCCCAGTGGAGGAGCGGGGAGCAGGCGAAGAGCAGCGCGTACACCCAGCAGCAGCCAATCAGGAGGCGGCTGTGGGCGGGGCTCAGGCGCTTGCCTGTGACGGTTGATTTGGTAAATAGCCAGTGTGATGAGTTCCCTTTAAGGTTTTTAAAACTACATTTAATATCTTACATTCAAAAAGAATTTTTCACCGAGTTGAGCAGTCATTACCAATTTAATATGGTCAATAATATATTATTATTAGATCAGCCTACACCGCTCAAATTGTATCCCATAAATAGTAGTACAAGGACTTATCTTTGCCATACCTAACATGCCAGTTTGCTCCCATGTGTGGTCTATTGTGTAGTTACTCTCGTAACATGAGTCCCTC
>OLKM01000623.1:202904-205404 GCA_900291075.1 Melanogrammus aeglefinus | reverse complement strand
CACAGATTTTAAGGGCTATAGACAATAGCACAATAATATTTGCATATGCTCATCGGAAAAAATAGGCTACAAGTTTAAATGAGTCACATCTCAGATGATCAACGATCCTAGACAGAGTCAGGTCAAAATGAGCGATGGAAGAACCACCACTCATACAACCTTAGTTTAAATCCTATGATTCTAACCCCGTACGCATTATTAAAATGTTCCAAGCAAGCGTCATAAGAAACACTTAACTATTCACACATTAGTGACACTAATATGCAGCTATTTCCACCCGAGCAGTCTTCACTTTGCGTGTGGCCTCACCGTGTGAACGCTTCTTCAGACACCGCCCGTCCAGCGACTCCCCCGCGCTACCACCTCAAGTGCCGGCAGTGAAGATGAGGTCCACTGCCACGCCGGAGCGCATGTTGCCCAAAGTTCACGTTGTAGGCCATCCGTCGCTTTGGAAAACACGAAATCGTCATTATTTAAAATTCTTTAGGACACAGGATAGCAAAAGAGGTAGCAATACGTAGGCCTATACAAAATATAAAATCTGGTTTGCGCGTCTTTTGTGCTCACAGCAAACACAAATGTACCCCATTTCGACACCTGGAAAGCGATTCTTAGGGAAACGGGAACAAAAAAGGTAGCAGAGCTCTTCGAAGTCGTCTCGCTCGAGCGTCTGTGACGCGCACAGCTGGTTCTTCCCGCGGTCTGGCGCCCGCTGCGGAGACCAGACTCTCACGCGCGACGTAACGCTCGAGACAATAGAGGTTCGTAATAACGGCAAATTAACAACCGTTACACTCGATCCTATGATCTGATGCTTTGAAATGTTTAACATACAGGCTAGTCCTACTTTCTTCCTTCAAACCTGCGTCCGCTACCTCTCATCCTATGAGAGACTATATATGAGGCATCACCAGAGGTAGACCTAGGCCTATTTTGTTTTAGATTAATGCATCAATACATTTTTATTAATTTTAGTAAATTACAGATTATACAGAAGTGTTAAATAACGTAGTTTGAAACCTTGTTTATGCTTAGATGATGACGTAGCCCATTGCAAAATCAATAATGTAAACTTTTGGGTGATTCAATTCTAATTTCATGGCTTTAAGTTGAATTATTAAATCTTTCAAATATCAGAGACCTTTATATTCCAATTCTGAAATTCATTCATTCTTTTTTTTGACAATCAACAGCAGATTTCAGATTTGGGTTGTGGCACCTGTCCGCTGCAGCCCTGCCCGGCTGCTGTCCCACCACCACCACATCCTTTCATTCAATTAAAATAATCGGCGGTCTCCAAGTGAATACATTTGTGTCGTCCATAGATGTCCACATTAATTAAGCACCTCTTAAATGTTGGAGGGAGGACGCAGGACTCAAGGAGAGGGATAACGTCGAGCAGTCATTGAGGAATAGACCGCACTGTGTTTCAAGACAGCTATGCTTCTCGTCTGGGTTCTGCCTTAACCTCCACACAAGGTGATTTAATAACGAAATCAAATATTTGAAAAGTATATAATAAACATAATCAATATTGTATTGGTAAAGAAAAAGTTATTTTATTGCTTCCGCTAAAACGATTATCTGGTATGACTGGGAATAGCGTCCATAGCACCCGTCTTGAAATCATAGAAGCGGTCTGCTGCACAGAAAAAACAGACCGCCGGTATTGACCAATCAGAAACCATTATTTAATAAAGATGGGTTATAACGAAATTAATGTAGTATAAGTATAAATCATGTAAATTAAACTGCCAATATATGACATCGGCAATTGTGTGATGTGAAGCGCAGAGGACTACGATCCAATTTCGTTGTATACTGTGCAACAATAAAGAATTATATTATATTGTTTTCAGAGAGCTTATTTTGCAATGCCATTACAGGTGAGAGAGAGGTCATACTGTATGGTTTGGTAGAAAACACGTCATTGTAGTTGATCACCCCTTCAGTAAACTAAAATATCCTTTATCCTGCTTGTTCAACCAACAGCCATGATCCTCTGCAGAGGTATACTTACCTCTGGGATCCAGCGGTCTTTAGCATGTAGTCCGTAGTCAATTCAACCCCATCGCTAGTATATAAGATACATACATAACTTCTTAATTCCTCGTTATTTTGAAATCTTAATCTGAGAATGTTAACAAGTGCACCAACCTCTGAGGCTCACGAGCTGATTGAAAATGAGCCAGGAGTACAAAGAGTCATCACTTGGATCACTCAGATCTCTACTCTTTGGTCAGTAATATGCTTCCACGTCAACACAACGCAATGACCATATGGACGCTTCAACGCGGTCGTGAACCTGTTTTGGTTCTGCATCGGGTTTTAGTGAGTGGACCATCAATACTGCTGCGTTGCCTCGATGCAAGGTACATCATTTAGGAGGCGCAAGTCAGGCCCTTGTGGTTGACGCAAGGAGGATCCACAAGGAGGTTATGGGTCCATATCCCCCGTACGTTGTTTCGGCGTGGAACCATAAGCAGTGCGATGGATCGGG
>OLKM01000623.1:125404-197904 GCA_900291075.1 Melanogrammus aeglefinus | reverse complement strand
ATGCGGTCTTTGTTGTTGAGGGGGGTCACAGTCAAATGAGAACAATCGACAGCTAGCTAGCTGCTAGCACCCACCAGATGTAAACCCTGCTCGATCACAGCTTCAGATGAGTTTGAAGACCGGCTGATTAAAAGAAGAAAGAGCAGTGATGATGTGTTGGTGAGTGGGGGGGGGGGGGGGGGGGGGGGTTGTGGGGTACGGTTAGGGGGGGAGGGGAGGAGGGTCTCTTTGCTGTCTGGCTGCAAATGGTTTGAAAGGGGAGCAAATGGATACACAGTGTTTCACACAGGTCTTTAAGTGGTTTACATTACATACAATTGTACGAAATGTTTTTTTATACAAAGGCCTGAAGAGCTCTTCTGGTGCCGGCAGAAACAAGGAGGAAGTGCTCTGGGAGATCACTACATTTACATATATATATATATACACATATTGTATATTTTATCTGAGTGAGCAGGAAAACAGGTTGCGGGCACGAGCCAAGACCTCCTTTGTGTGCACGGGGGCGTCAGTTGCCAGCGGCTTCCCTTTTTTGTGTGCTCTCAATTAATCTCCTTTTCCTCACAGGCTTTATAATTGCATCTCACGAGCAGAGATATACTGCGTCCTGTGAACGTGCTCGCAATAACGATCCGAGGACACGGATTTGTTGGTTGATTGGCTTTTATATTTGCTCAAGATTTTTGGCAGTGATATGCCGCCACAATCCACAAAAAAAAAACACTTGTCATTACTGAATGTGACCTTCACAGGGCTCCAGACTGCGTCCAAATGGTCGCATTTTGCGACCAGAATTTGAGAGTGTGCGACCGAATTTTCCATCTGGTCGTGCACGTTGAAAGTGGAAGGGACGGGGTCAATGAATCCGGAATCTTTAGCAGGCCAATGAGTGTAAGGATAGGGAATGGCCACTGTAAGTGGTTAATTTGTCGAGGGGGAGGGTCCTAGAGATTATGAGCGAGCATAAACGTCTGTACGAAGGAGAAAATTTTCACACAGCCTGCTACGTGCGTTTACAATGAGCAAGCAAACTGTTGCCTCGTTCTTCCGACCTTCGGCTAGTATGCCAGTGCAAGTCATTCCTGCACGGGTCTTATTTTACAAACCCTGCACCCGCCCGTACCCGCAATACTTTAAAGACCCGCTATAAATTGATATCGACACTCGACCCGCACCCGTTGGAAAATTAGAAACATTAGATGGGAATTACACTATCTGGTATTTGGCTTGGTGCTTTAGATTGTTGTGCAAAAAAAGCACTTCATCAACTGTTGACGGTTTTAGTTGACTCCTCCGCTCCTGATTAACATATCCAGCACCGGTGAAGTCTCGCTCGCAATCGCAAAACCCGCGCCCGACCCGCGCTGTTCAGGCGTCCGACCCTACTCGTTTCATCCCAATTGTGAGGGTCAACCGAACCAGTGCAGGACTCTGCTCCAGGAACCATAAAGGGCTTTTCACATGGGGAGCGTTTGTCGGGCCTGATAATGCATTCTCAATGGAGAGGCGAGCGCGCGGGCAGAGAGGAGGCTCAGCGTTCTGTCAAGCGGCACGACAAGCAGGCGCACTCCCCTGAAACTGTCGCTTCCGTACTTGTCGAACGCATGCATGCTCAAACCTGGAAACCGTTGGGATAGATCAGAATCACAATAAAATGTGACACTGAATTTGAAACAGCCCATTGTAATTTCTGCATCTATTATCAAAATAGTTATTAGTAATACAGTGAAAATTTGTAGAAATGTGAATATTTGGTTGGCATGTTGATTAACGGTGTGTGCCCCTAAAATTTCTGGTTGCGCTCCTAAAATTTTCAGTTAGGGGCCACAGCGCTCCTAGTGAAAAAAATAAGTCAGGAGCCCTGCTTTCAAATTGAGTTTGCATAACAATGTTGGCATGCGTGTCTTGTTTATGTGATGATTTCGAAGGGCTGGGGGTTATCTGAAGGGTGCATACTGGGGCCCAAGCCAAACACTAAACAGCAATACACTACAGTGTATAGGATGACTCAGTAAATGATGACAGCGTCAGGAAACCATGAAGTCCAAGTCTGGTACAAATGCGTTGTGTCTGTTGGTGTTTGTGCAGACAGTGCATACCTCTTTCTGGGGGAGGGAGAAGGCTTCCTTGCCCACCGTTTGAAGAGTCACGTGGAGTTGGCCTTCCAGAATGAGTTGCTTGTTGTCCTCGACTACGTATGCCTGCACATGCACAAATAAATGCTTTAGCACACTCACACCTCATCTATGAGCGGTAACACATCGCCACCTCATCTAACCTATCATGAGTGGTAACACACTCAAACCTCATCTAACCTATCATGAGGGTTGAGTGTCAACACACTCAAACCTTATCATGAGTGGTAACACACTCACACCTTATCCAAACTATCATAAGAGGTAACACACTCACACCCCGTCTATTGTGGTAACACACTCACACCCCGTCTATTTGTGGTAACACACTCACACCCCGTCTATTTGTGGTAACACACTCACACCCCGTCTATTTGTGGTAACACACTCACACCCCGTCTATTTGTGGTAACACACTCTTACCTCATCCAAGCGATCGTGAGTGGTACCATGACTGTACCTTCCAAAGGACGATGATATTCAGGTCCAGCTCGTTGCACGTCCGGACCACCGCCTCGATCGGACCCCCCCCCCAGGTCCAGTGTCCACCAGTGGTTCTGCTGGAGGGGTGCGAGAGGCCCCCAGCCCGAACATCTTTCTTCACCGGGTCGCCCGGGCAACAGCGGAAGAAGAAGTCTGCACACGGTGTGGTGGAGCTGACGATCTGACGGAGGACGGGAATCAGGCATGGGGTCAAATGCGATGGTGTAGCCATTTCAGTATAGGACAAGTAGCTCAATTACAGTCAAACCTAAACCTACTACCGGTACTAATTTGTGTCAAATATAATTTTTTTTTGCACAGAAAATACTTTTAGAGGCAAGAAAAAAAGAAAGAAAAAAAAAACATCCCATTTTTCGACACTCATGTATCCCATGTGAGACACGGACCAGCTGGTAATACTGTAACCTAACTCTTAGTGTTTGGTGTTGTCTTATCTTTCATCCAAATCTAGAAGTGCAAGCATGAACCTCTGCATTTCAGAGTAGCCAGCTGATAATCTCGGCGTGTTTACCCTGCGCTCTGCTCAATAGACCCTTTCGACAGAGCCGTCATCGTAGGACCGACACAGGTGTCGCTCTTCTCCTGACTAGTGAAGTCCACTACTGGTGTGTCCAGGTACTTGGGGGTAGCGGACCCATGATTCATGATGTGAGCGACCTGAGTTTGTCTAGCATGGACCGCTGCGAAAAGGATCAATTAGTCCTTCCTGCTACTCACTCGTTCATTTCCAAGGTTCAGGTCTGCAAAAGTGAATTTATCGTCTGTGGTCGAGGTAGCTGAGGGGAAGAGAAATACATAGACTTTGGAAGGTGTTCTGACCGTTGAATAACTCATATTTTAGTACTCTTCTTGACAGCGAAATGGTTCAAATGGTTCAAATGTAGAGCTGTGACCATGGGAAGATACAGGCAGCAATGTAACAAACATATATCTCAACAGCTTGCACCTTTCAGTGAGGGAGGTATCTCTAGGTCCAAGGAGAATGTATAGAAATGATTTTATCAATTGACAAAGAATTATATCATTTTATAATATAGTTAGGAATAACGTTTCCACGACAACCATTCATATTTATACTTCGAAATCTCCCACATGCAATGCGTCGATGGTTACCTTTGAGGGGTTTACATCTGGCCGCCCGGAAACACAATTTGGCCCGTTCCCTGCTGGTGAGCTTACAGTCTGGGAGATACCACAAGAGAAAGCAGACGAAGCAATTAGCTAAGGCGATTCATTAAAGGTATGCTTGGCCAGGGAAGCGCTCCGGTGACATTCAGCACGCCCTGCTCTAACACACTTCCTGTACAATACTGGAGGGTCAGCTTTTCATATCCTCATATTAAGGAAATTGGCGTCGCTATTTTAAATGCCCTTTGGAAGACACTTGCAACAATATGATGACGTTACTTTAGGGAAACCCACACAACAGCATCGTATCATTTCCAGTTTCACCATGATTTGATGCAAATTAATCCATCAAACTAAAAGTATTGGTTCATAAAAACTAAAATGCTAAAGACAAATTTGTTCCTGTTTGAATTCTATGTTGAACAAATACAAACAAAAGAGCAATCGATGAGTACAGTGATTGTCACTCTCGCAGTACTGCAGGGAATAAATTTGGCCAACAGCCAAAGCCGCATCCAGAACTCTCCCCCCCACACACACACACACACACACACACACACACACACACACACACACACACACACACACACACACACACACACACACACACACACACACACACACACACACACACACACACACACCATTAGTTAGCAGTTCCTCTCATCGATAGCGAGGCTGTGTTAGGTGAAATGGCCAAACTTTGACAGCAAAGGCAAATTAAGGTCATTTTGATCCAGATAGCACCACTATCCTTAAAGAGCCATATATTTATATTTTAGAAATTGCTTCAACTTGGCAGCCAAATTTTTCCCAGCCATCCCAAAAACCTCAAATGTTTTTAATACCCTTGGTTACTTGAATTGTTTGTATAAAGCATTTGGTTGGAAAATTACTGATTACTGTATCTGATGGGAGAGCAGCACAGCATTTTACGAAACCTTTGAAGTTCTCCAGCTTTTCTAAAATAAAACCGAATGGTTGACTGTGGTGGGGTAATAAACAATTCAGCACCAGAGGGTGGTCACAGTCAAATGATAGTCATTACATCAAGAACGGAAAAACAGCTTGATTGTTCAACCCTGTCGGTTACATAAAAGCAACGGGGAAATAGTGTCACCCAGAGATCCAATCAAACATCCACAGTTAATACTCTGTGTGTGTGTGTATGTGTATGTGTGTGTGTGTGTGTGTGCGCGTGCGAGGCTTCTCCAGTGAGGAGAGGGAGGAAGATTCTCCTTAACATTGTTGAGAATAAAAAATGTAAATTGCCCAGACTACTAATGAACTAATGCCCTTAAAAATGACTACTTTAATGCCTTTGTATATGTAATGTTTGTTTCCCTCGATAAAGGGAGATTAGCACCCCCTATCGCCTATTGACAATTACTTCAGGGAGGACGTTCCTCCCTCAGCCTCCATTGACTTCCATTCATTTCCCAGAAAGTGTTGGCGGCCGGTGATATAACATGGGGTTCAATGGGAGAGAGGAGGAAAGTCCTCCTCTCAGTGGGTGTGACTAGGTAAGGGATCTGGATCCCTTAGCAGAAGCCCTGGCTGTGGAGTAGCCTTGAGGGAGGGGTTATCCCCTCAAGTCTAGGCCCCGAGAACCAACCATGGACCCGCTCAGTCGTATGCCTGGTTTCCACCGAGCGGTGCTACTGTTCGTTGCGGTACAGTGCGGCTCTGTTCGGTTATATTGGCGTTTCCGGAGCCCGCGGCCGAGCTGCGGAGCCCGCGGCCGGGCAGGGCTGCCCGCGGCCGGGCTGCGGAGCCCGCGAGAAGGATTGACTTGAATATAAATGAAGTCCTTCAATCTTAATTGGCTTAACATCGTGACCAACATTCTAAAAACATCCATATTTGCCGCAAACAATGATAGCCTTACAGCCCATGCAAATAGCTGTGAAATAATGTTCTTGTTGTTCTTTTAATTGTTTGTTACTCTTCTGTTTGATATTGTGGAAAGGATGTTAGTGAATGATTCAGAGCATGATGCATTTTAAATGGCATCCATTTTGGTCTTGTGTCTTCGTTTTTTCTTAAAACAATTGTAGCTGAAAATAAACAGGCAAATTACAAACAATAGCTACAGTCATTGAGGGCAAAAATAGGCCCAATGATAGTCCCAGATTTTTTTATTTAGTTTTACAAATTAAGAGTAGGGCTGACTAATTTGACTAATTGGCTTTGCATCCTTTCCTTCTGTCCTTGTAGTCCAAGCCATTTCAAAGTACAAAACTGCCATTGGTGGATTTGTATCAATTCACATAATTATCCCTCCCTGCTATTTTGTAGTGCACCAAAACACCCTGAAACATCTTGAGTCTAACATACTTGTGCCACCATACGCCACAAACAGTGCAAGCAGGCCAATGGCAACCAAGCACGCAGTCCTTCCTCCCTCACTTTGAAAACCACCAGCCGCCACTAGTGTGTACATGTGTGTGCACACACACCTATGTGCGTACCTTTGTCCTTGTAGGGGTTGATGCACTTGTGTAACCTCCACTGTCGACTGCAGCTTGACACCTGGATGATGTGGAACTCACGCACACCTGCTTCACTCTGTCCGAGAGATATGAGAGAGAGAGAGATATGAGAGAGAGAGACAGTAAACTTCCATTGGTGAATAGGACGTGACAAAAGACATCTTGCCACATATTGTAAAGGCATCTTTGTGTGCCTGACTGATCACTGTCATTTGTCATCCACTGATGTCAGTGAAGATTATGGAATAACAGGACGCCAGTTCGGAGAACTCAAAGGGGACATATTATGTCACCTTGGTGTCAGTGTGATTAGCCAGTACAAGCCGTTTTGAAAATGTGCAGCTTCTGACATCACAGGTGGGCGTGTCCACCTAGATGTCTGCTGGATAAATCACGTCTACCAGCCTACCCAGTGGACTGTAGCAAACGTGGCTTGTACTCGCTAATCACACTCACCCCTGTTGGCATAATCCTCTCAATCCTGACATAAATAAACATAATAAATTGCACTGACAAAAATAAAAAGATATTATGCATCTGTGGCTGCTTTGTGACAAGCCTGTCCAAAATGTGAATTCGGCCCGATTGAATTTACCTGTTGCTTTATACACCTGCCATCTAGCAACCCTATCTGCGCCCTGCCTTTGCACTCGTTGGACATGATCAGTCTTTGCTTAAAGCTAATAGAGTGACTTTGGAAGGAGGCCTGAAAGGAGGAAGGGATTGGAAGTAGATTGGAGTCTTACTCTGGTTGGTTTCTCTGGATTACCTTCCCTAGTTTTAATAGTGGAGGTTAGGTAACTGGCACTCGCTATGTACTAGCGACTATTTGGAAGACATCGAATGCGCTTTCGGATGGGCCCTCATTTATAGGTTCTCTGTAATTAGGGCCAGCATTCAGTTTGAGCCATTCCAACTTCAGCTCAGCCTGCGTTGGAACTGAATTAACCCCTCGCCAAACGCAAGGTTGATTCACCAGTGCTTGGGTGTTTGGAGATAGGAGTGGGCCGACGTCTCGACATGTTGTGTGTGCCAGCAAAATCCGTATAGCTTCAGGTGTGACAACACAATGAGCTTTCAGCAAAAGGGCAGGATAGCTAGGTTGGCCGCTGTGATAATGTACGCGAGAACGGATGATGTAAGCTCAGGAATCTCGCATTTAAACAAGACTCTATTCAATTAGTTTGGATGATTGGAATGTTTTAGATTCCACTGGTTTCAGAACTACAGACAATGCATCTGCTGTCCTGGCTGTTCAGACTGCATCTCGGGTCCATGAAAAGTTAATCTCTTCTTTCTCTAATGTAGCACCTGAAGAAGTTTTCGTATTTAATCAATTGTATTCACTCGCATTTTCCTTGCATTCGTTAGGGTTGCATTCTCATGGTTGAATGTACTCATGCAAGTCGCATTTGAACAACAGCTTCAGCTCAATTAACATAATGTTAATTTAATGCGCGCTTCGAGAGGACAGAGAGTCAACCAGGGTCAAAGTTTAAATGTGTTGTACTCCCGAGTGCGGCAGAGCATGGTAAAACATGTGAGCAGTTACACTAGGCCCAGGGTGTTGTCAGCACTAGGTGGGTAGGCTTCCACGCTCAACCCCCACAGGAACTCCTTATTGTATTTACAGTTCTGCATACATCCTGAAAACGCGCATCTTCACAGAGCTGCCTGCATTTATACGCGTCACATTAACATGTAAGGTAGTATAGCAATCAGACGCCAAATGTGCACGAGACGAGCAATACTGCAATGGAACCAATAACAGGCTGAGCGCTCGTCATGTGATGCTGAAGACGCGACGCGTTAGGCTCACCATGTTGACGTTCTCCACGTCCACAAACACCAGCATGCCGTCGTTGAGATGGTCCCCGTCCTCGGCGTCCCGCCCGCGGTGGTCCACGGAGGGCACGCTGCTCGGGCAGGCCGTGGCGCACACGCTGAGGGAGCGGCTGGCGCAGATGAACACGTTGTGGCGCAGCACCCGGTGACTGGGGAGGGGGCAGACGGACGGGTTTGAACTCAATGCTCTGGAACTAAGGTGGGGATGGTAGAGGTAGAGAGAGGGTTAGAGAGAGGTAGAGAATGAGGAAGAAAGAGAGAGAGAGGGGTAGAGAGAGAGAGGTAGAGAATGAGGAAGAAAGAGGCAGAGAGAGGGGTAGAGAGAGAGAGAGGGGTAGAGAGAGAGAGAGAGAGAGAGGTAGAGAGGGAGAGAGAGAGGGGTAGAGAGAGAGAGAGAGGAGAGAGGGAGAGAGAGAGAGAGGGGGTAGAGAGGTAGAGAGAGGGAGAGAGGTAGAGGTAGAGAGAGAGAGAGAGAGAGAGAGAGAGGTAGAGAATGAGGAAGAAAGAGAGAGGAGAGGGGTAGAGAGAGAGGGGTAGAGAATGAGGGAGAAAGAGAGAAAGGTGTAGAGAGAGAAAGGTGTAGAGAGAGAGAAGAGTGGTAGAGAGAGAGAGAGGGGTAGAGAGAGAGAGGGGTAGAGAGAGAGAGGGGTAGAGAATGAGGAAGAGAGAATGAGGAAGAGAGTGAGAGCGAGAGCGATGAGAGCGAGAGCGCGAGAGACAGCTGTAGGCTGTCAAAAAACAAAGCTAGGAGAAGGCCAGAGAGGACTTGAGAGGAGGGTCTGACAAAGATAAGAGATTTTCTCTGAAAGAGGATAGTGGGAGAGAAGGTGTATGCATTGTTGGCGTGTCAGTGTGTGTGACAGGGATGAAAGAAGTGCCCCCCCCCTCCCCTGCTCGACTGCAGGCTCAGTGTGTTCCCGGGTGATGGGGACGGGGGGGATTTGAGCATATTGCTGCGGGGGCCGGCAGTAAGCGGGAGCGAGGTGAACAATAAAATAGAATAATTTGTTGAGCTGCCTCGCGATCCAACCGCACGCGCTGCCGTAATGAATTGCAAAATAAGCGTGGGGGGGTTTGAATTTAAAAAAGCAGACAATTTATGTAAGAAGAGAAAATAGGAAAATGGGAAATGCGCTGGCACAGTTAAATGCCACCTTCAAGCAAAAGAGTAACACCCAAGGTGCAGAATCAAATGTAAATAAAGCATTTTAGGCTTCATATAACGCAAAACGAAGTTCCCCCATTTCGAAAAATAGATGAGGTAAAGAGCACTACTTTTTTTTTGTGCACTTTGCGCTCACCTGATCCTCCCGCCCTTCTCGGCGCTCTCGTAGTAGAACAGGAAGTTGATCTCGTGCACGCCCTCCTGGTCTGGCCCGCGCAGCCAGAGGGGCAGCTGGGCCGACTGGCCGGGCCGCAGCACGCCCCCCTCCAGCGGGATCTCCACGGCGACCGCCTTCCCCCTCACCAGGCCCTCCACCGGGGAGGACACCAGGTACACAGGGGGCGGCGGGTGGCCCGGGTGGAGGTGGTGGTGGGGGTCCCCGGGGGGCGTGGCCAGCGTGTGGTAGGCGGAGCAGACCTCGGCGCTGGTGGGGCTGAGGGGGGTGGAGGCGGCGGAGGAGGAGGAGGAGGTGCCGCCGCCGCCGCCGCCGCCGAAGGTGAAGAATTGCGGATGGGTGGAGGCCACGCGTAGGCCCCGCAGCGCCACCCCGCTGACGTTGCAGAACTCCACGTAGGCCTTGGTGATCTCGCCGCACAGCAGCGCCGTGGGGAACTGCAGGAAGAACACCTGCGAGCGCACACACACACACACAGAGACACACACACACACACACACACCCAGAGACACACACACACACCCAGAGACACACACACACACACACACACACACACCACACACACACACACACACACACACACACACACACACACACACACACACACACACACACACACACACACACACACACACACACACACACACACACACACACACACACACACGCATCAGGGGCTGTAAGCTGGTAGGGCTGCACCAGTATGACAATAAATTGCGATCATTTTTCCCAACATTAGTAATTGCGATGATTCACTGCGATCAACAGAATCCATCCATCCATTTGTAAACATGCAACACGGTTTTGTGTCCTATAGCTTGAGTGGGCCCTCATGGACACACCAGGTTCAAGCCGGGGATTCCCAAGAGTTGCAGAGTTGTTCCGACTTGACAACAACGTAACGGGCCCACAAAATCTGACTATTGATTTAGATTCACATGCAAGTGACTATGTCGCCCCATTGGGAGGGAGGACACCCTTATTGGGGCTTGTGTGGGTGTGCTTCATGTGCTCGGGAGGCCGTAGGTACCTCCATCAGGGGCATGGGGGGTGTGATCAGGGGGTGAAGCCGCTGGTCCTGGCCGTGGCTCACGGACGTCTTGTCCTCTTTGGTGGAGTTGAGGCGCGGGCCCCTGATCTCCAGGTCCTGCTGGCCCCGCACCACCAGGGGTTGGCTGTTCTGCTGCCCTGGGGGGGGGGGGGGGGTGAGAGAGGAGGGTTAGGGTGTGAGGAGAGACACGGTGACAGGCCTCCTCCAAGGGGAGCAGCTCACTTTGGTTGGGTGTGTCTGTGCGTGTTGTGGATACTGGTGGGAGGGGGTCAGACAGAGAGAGGGAGACAGAGAGAGGGAGAGACAGACAGAGACAAGAGACAAAGAGAAAGTGAGACAGAGACAGACGGAGACAGGGAGAGAAGGCTGTGATTTAACTGTGGTTTTCTGTTGTGATCAATTACTGGGAGTGGGACTTAGTGAAATTTGGTCTGTATTTGGTATGGATGAAGGTGGGGCTGACGTTGAGGGGTGTGTGTGTGGGTGTGTGTGTGTGTGTGTGTGTGTGTGTGTGTGTGTGTGTGTGTGTGTGTGTGTGTGTGTGTGTGTGTGTGTGTGTGTGTGTGTGTGTGTGTGTGTGTGTGTGTGTGTGTGTGTGTGTGTGTGTGTGTGTGTGTGTGCGCGCGCGCCTGCGTGCGCGTGTTTTACCTTCTGCACAGTGAGCCACTTCTTCAGAAGGCACAGAAGCAAGGTTGTAGGCCACACCCAGAATGTTGAGCTGACCAATCATGTGAGGCAGCAGCTTCAGACGGGCCTATGACAGAGGTGTTTGCTTTGTCATTAGATTCTCAACTCCAATTAATGCTTGGGCAATTGGTTTTCATCGTTCCTTATATGCAATAAAAGTCTATATTGATTTTAGGTCAAAGATATACTGATAACTGATTAATTCAATAGTTCTATAAGCGTGCACATCATACAGCAATATAAATAGGCATAGGAAACTGAAGATGACAGAAAAATTAGTAATAATCTATAATAAAAGTAGCTCACCACTTTGGTCTCCTTCGGGCCAAAGTTGAACTCTGGAATATTTTCACTGGATATGACGTCGTCTTTGTTTTCCGACTGTGGGGAAGAGCAGAGAACAGAGATGGAGTATAATGAATGAAGCCTTGCTCCTCTCTATGTTCTTCACCGTTTCTTAACCGGCGGAAACTGTCAGTGTGAGGGGAGAGGCTCGTTGCTGGCAGGTGTTAGAACAGGTAAACAGACATTAATGAGTGCACAGACTGAGGAAGAACCCACCGAGCCGGAAATATGTGGCAGGGGGTGTTGTTCACAGTACTGCTGTTTAGAGCACCACAGTAATGTTCCCTTATTGCACACAGAATCTGGTTCTGCCCTTTTAACACCACAACTTAAAAAAAATACACTGTTTATATATCGGGTATACGATATAAACACAGAACTCGTTATCTAAGACGTTGTAAGATTGCAGGTGCTTCACACGTTGGATGCAGGAAAAGGAATGCTTAGCCCAATTACCACGGCTATGCTGTGGGTTCCTACGTTACCGTGGTAACGCTGTGTATCCCTACGTTACCGTGGTAACGCTGTGTGTCCCTACGAGGCCGCGGCCACGCTGTGGGTCCCTATGTTGTCCCGGGTACGTAAATACAGTTTAAGGCTGCTCCATAACGTTATTATATAATAAGTACACGCTGTTATGGGCTGTAACATGTGTAATTATGTGTTACTACACTGTCACAAGGACAATCACATCAAACATAGACTGATCACATCATCAAATAACAAATCCATGAAATACAAGAAAGAAAATGTGAAGACAAATCGAAAAACTAGTACTAAAAAGGGTAAAAAAAAAAATAATGATGCTGTCTTGCTGTTAGTGTGATGTAAAGTTGGACCAAAGACGCCTACCTTGTCGTTGGTGATGGGCTCCCCCGAGGACTCGTCCGAGGGCAGGTCCCCTTGCTGGGGACTGGAAAGGTCCGTGGGGGTGAAGCTCCACTGCAGGGACAGATCAGATAGCAGCAGGGACACTTTCAGGGGGTTCTGGAAGGTCACCTCCACTATGATGGGCTCTGCGGGAGAGAGAGAAGAATTCCTTAAGTTTGTTTCATTAAGGATACGTATGACCATTCTAAAAAGGTGACATATTATACCACCAGGTGTGAGTGCGATTAGCCGTTACAAGCCGTTTTTAAAATCGGACTCTTCTGACATCACAAGTGGTGTCAAAAATATTTAAATATTTATTTAAGAACTAAGAAATGCATTTCTCCCAATCTAAAAACATGTACATTTCCAGCAAAGTCCAACCACCGATTCTCCGTACCTTCCACCACAGCCAGGGGGGTTCGGAGGTTGTCGGTCTGGCTGTTGAGGCAGCACTGGCTGGGCTGGAAGGCTGCCGGGACCACGCCCCGGTGGGCCGAGGCCACCGCCTGCTCCTCCAGCTGGCACCACATGACCGCCTGCTCCTGGTCGTACTCCTGGTCCAGAGACACGTTGGTGGCCGCCTGCTTCTCCCCTGACACCGCAAAGCCAGGACATCCCATCGTTAGGACTGCAGAAATACCGTCCAGTCTATACTACCTCTAGTGCTCCGTCGTTACGGGGCCAAAAAGGATCATTGACGCACCATCGTTGTTTTGTTGTGTATTATATGTAACGCCGACTGTTGGACTCAAACATCCGTTCTATTAACCCGGAACGTGATGGAGACGACTGCACAAGTTCAGCCATGAACTGAGCCAATTAAATGCACTTCGCATGCATCATATGAATGCATATGACCGATGTGAGTGAGACCAAATATACCGGTATTATGATTTGCACATTTAAATATTCCCCACATGCATATACAAAAATAAATGCTGATTAGGAAAATAGATCCGAAGACCTTCACCGTTCAACTTCAACAGTCTAGTACAAATCAGCAAATGGCATGTCCAAACAGCAAAGTCGACACTAATGTTAATAATATTCAGCTCCCATCTGTGAACTGTTTGCGCGCGCTAATGTGTCTTACCCTCGGCCAGGCGGCGCTCGTGGCCAAAGTAGACGCGCGTTGCAGTGGCGTGGATACAGGGCAGCGGCAGCTTGGGCAGGCTCGCCTCGCTCTCTGCAGTCACACTCTGAAACACCCAGGACACACCCGGTCACATTCACATAGCCGTTAACAGGCCCCTGATCACCCATACCATGTCCACCGATGGTCAAACAGCTCAGATGGACGGATCTCCATCGGTGCATCAACGGAGAATAAGAGACAATAATTAATATAGAGAGAGAGCCCTGGATTAGCTCTTGGGATGTTGTCTTTTTACCTGCCATACTGGAAACCTCCACTAGTGGCCAAGCAACTGTTTTAATATGTAACCCACATGTTTAAGTGCTGGCGTCTCGTGTTGGGCGTTCATATTTTCCCCTTAATACAAATATATAAACACACATACATAGAAGAGATATAGTGATATTAAGAGACAGACCGAGTGAGATAATGAAAACGGAGGATGAGGGTCAGTGATGACAAACAGCAAGACAAATAATTAATGACAGAGACAGAGACAGAGACAGAGACAGAGACAGAGAGACAGAGACAGAGACCTTGTAGACGTAGAGGTACTCTCGGAGGAAGGAGCCCTGCTGTGTGGCGGTCTGCTGGCTGTCGTTGGTCAGGATGTGGCGGAAGGCCTCCACGGCGTTGTCGGGCTGCCGCAGCGTGAACGACTGGCGGCCAATGGTGAAGTTGATGTGGTCCTCGGCCAGCGACCAGCCCCGCGCCCGGTACACCTGCATGGCCTGGCAGTAGCAGCGCAGCGCGTGCCTCTTCTGGAGGACGGACACAAGAGAAAGAGAGTCACTGCACAGTTCCTCTATTCTGTACATTCTTCTTATCCATGTATGATGTGTACTGTGTATTTTCTCATGTTTAAGGTAAATCTATTTCCTAATTCATTCATTATTAATTTATTCTTTTATTTATTTGACAGACACAAAAAAAGTGACTGCACAGTTCCTATATTCTGTATATACTTATTGTCCGTGTATGATGTGTACTGTGTATTTTCTCATGTTTAAGTTACATTTATTTCATAAGGCTTCGATTTATTTTTGCATTTATGCTTTAATACTTCTTAGGGATCCAACTGTGGTCGTTGCCGTAAGGGCCTAATGGTACACGCTCTACCCGTCGAGCTTATTATAAATGTTCAGTATTTATTGAGTGCCACTCTCCCTCTACACATGTGCTCCTTTTGTTAATGTATCCCTGCCTTAGGTTTTAATCACGCATGTTACAGCAGTTCTGAAGGTTGCTAAACCAATAAGGATCACACACACACACACACACACACACACACACACACACACACACACACACACACACACACACACACACACACACACACACACACACACACACACACACACACACACACACACACACACACACACACAGGAGAGCTTCCAGCTGTACATACAACATATAACAA
Organism: Melanogrammus aeglefinus; assembly: GCA_900291075.1. NCBI lineage: Eukaryota > Metazoa > Chordata > Actinopteri > Gadiformes > Gadidae > Melanogrammus > Melanogrammus aeglefinus. The sequence continues at coordinate 182,946 of OLKM01000623.1, read as the reverse complement.
GCATACCAATGCATGTATGAAAGGGTTTACCTGTCCAGCCTTGCTGAAGCGGTGACCAGCCAGGATCATATGGAAGGCAAACTTGCGGATCATAGGGTTGCGCATATTGATAAAGCAGTGAGCGGCCTGCTCCAACAGCAGCGCACTGCGCAGGTCCGAATCCTGGGGGACGGAAACATGAGGGGGTTAAGGGGGCTTTTTAACCTGGAAAACTCAGGGACAGCCGTCATGCGTTTACTTGTACAGGTGCCATTTGTACAGGTACACATTTTCACTCACACACGCACAGGGTACACAGCCGCCTTAGATACACACACACACATATTATTTCACTTATAGTACCAACCAAGCAGATGGTACATTCTATTATCCTAACAATAGACCCTTTTCACAGTGGTTTCATCGTAGGTTAAACGGGTAGTAGACTTATCTTCACTAGTTAAGTCCAAATGGACTGCATTTATATAGCGCTTTCATCCAAAGCGCTTTACAACATTGCCTGACATTCACCCATTCATTCACCCATTCATGCACCCATTCACACACCAAAAACGGCTCCAACCATGCAAGACGACAGGCAGCTCGTCAGGAAGAGTTAGGGCTAGGGGGCCTTGCTCAAGGACACCTCGGAACTCAGCTAGGAGGAGCAACTAGCAACCTCGCGGTTACCTGCCAACCCGCTCTACCTCCTGAGCTACTGCCACCCTGACCCCCCTAGTCCACGACCGGGCCCTGGTGCACGAAACCAGCAGGCCCATGGTAAGCGTTATGAGCGTCCCCCCCCGGGTTTGTCCTACGATGTGAAAAGGGTCTGTTGAACACATCGACCACGACGGCTCTTCCTCAGCAAAGGGAAGCGCTGAAGACCGTCCTGAACGGAGGGCATATGGTGGTGGTGGTGGTGGTGTGTGTGGGACGGGGGGGGCGCCCACCTCGCTGGTCATCTTGATGAGGAGCGTGGCCGCGTCAGAGTACTTGCCCTGGCTCTTCAGGACCTCGGCGCTGAGCAACGCACAGCGCTCCGCCAGCACCATGTTCCTGAAGGTTACCGTGGAAACAGAAATGTATACGTTCAAAACATTTTTGATACAAAAAAAAAAATGAGACGGCACAGCCTTGATTTGTGTTCAGACGACTACAATTATTAGCCGACTGAAGAGGGAAATGTACGCCACCTGGGTCTATCTCCGTCGGGTTATCTCCCCGGTATTGATTTCTTTTGGTAATATAAATTTAAAAATAACTCAAGTGTTACAGAGGGATGTATCCGCTGCACATTTCACAGTGTGTGGTCTGAAAGCTCACTGTTTTGGTTTCAAAGTCTGAAACGGCGTAGCTTCAATAAGCTAAAGTGCCGCCTGGTTTCAAAGTGGCCTCGTTAATTGGTCCCCCGCTCGGCTTAGTAGCCAGGAGGAACAATAGACCTTAATTAGAAGTACACTTCAGATTTCTGTTGTCCCATCACTTTACTACGTCTATAAACCGCCCCATTATCAAGAATAGCATTCAGGCCTTTATTACACACTTCTCTAAACCTCTGGAGGGCCACTAACAAGGGAAGGTGGTGTAGCATGTGGTCGCTCTCTAAAAACCATGCAAACAGCTCGTACTTGCAGCCGTCTCGGTAGGTCTGTATGGCCGTGTCCATGTAGTGCGCCGGGTACGGCCTGGAAACACCGGCCTGCAGGAACGCAGACACGGCAGCCATCTCCTGAAGCACAAGAAGAGGCGGGGGGTAGGCCAATGAGTTCAGGGTGATTCAACTGAGGTGAAGTCAGGCAAAGGGGATTGCCTAATAGGATGGCAGTGAAGAGGCCTAATTTATTTTTCCTATATCGACGGCCAGCTTAGCCACAATGCATAGCTTGCAGTAAAGTGAATGGAGCAGGGCCAGAGAGGAGGACAAATGAGAGAGTGGGTGTGATTGTGAGTGTGTGTGTTTTTACTTGAAGTAAGCCCTTTGATCTTCCTGTGCATCAGAAAAGAGATATGGAGGAAAGTGACCTAAAAGCTTTCCCAAGGTTAGCCCCCCCACCACCTCCATACACTTAATGGGATAAGCCATGGTGTTTGGCTGTACCCATCCGTGGCATCGTTCATCCAGATATAATTAACAATAAATGACAGTTGACATCACGATTTTATTGACGGCTCGATTGCATTGACTATAGTACTATAGTATAAAATGCTATGTGAGAAAATCGGATCTGGTTGATTGCCCTTTTTATCCTGTATGAAACCTTTCACCAATCATGGAATCTCTTTGCTGATTGGTGTAGGGAATCCCTTTTGCCTGTCACTGCCACGTGTTTGAATGACCTCTCAATGGCAAAACAGAGGCATGGAGGGAGCAGAGAGGTATAGGATTGGTTTTGGGTTGTTAGATTAGTTAGTAAGTTTAAAATGATTGCTCTCTTCTTCTCCATTCGATTCTCCCCGTTTGCAACGATTAAAAACGTACCTCCATCCGCTTTAATGTTTAGAACACACTCAACCTATTTGGACTACGGCACCAAGATTACAAAATGTTCAAGTGTTCTCTGTATCTAGCACTCATGTGCGTCCTTACCAATGCCCCAGCAGCGTACAGCAGGGCCTGGTCAGACAGGAAGTCCTTCTTGGCCGTGTGGTAGCAACTGTAGGCCAGCTCGTAGTGCTGGACCAGGAAGCACAGGTCAGCCATCTTCCTGATCTGCAGCTCGGGGGCTTCCGGTGGGTAGCTTCAAAGACCAAAGGGCAAAGGTCAATAATACTGACAACTCCTTATTCCATTCAACTCTAAACTCAGTCTCAATTACTGTCTCCAATCTGTTATAAAGTCGTAATAAAGCTCAAACAGTATAGCTCAATTTGTTTTAATAAATAGTTAAGTAAAATCAGACATATTAGTAACATATCAGGAATTCAGAAAACATCCCTCCCTCCAACCAACGGTGTATTGTCAGAGAAACTTACAGCAGTCCAGAGGTGCTCTTTAGTTCAGCGATGCTCTTCTCCGGAGCCTTGCCTCCACCAAACCACTTCTTAGTAGCCGAGAACAGAGATCGACTGAGACCTTTCCGCGACACCAGCTACCACAGAGGGTTTAGTAATGAAAACAAGAGACATGAGGAACACAATGAAGACACAATGGGGAAAGAACCCAATGCTCATTCAGATACATATTAAGAAAACATCTATGTTCTAATTACCTACATGCATGTGCATTTTGTATGATTCACTATTAGCTTGAATTAATCAAATATAACATTCATCTTTGGCAACAAAGTGTGGTGTTTTTGTGTGTATAGTGTGTATTGTGAGAGTGAGAGAAAAAGAAAGGGGGACAGAGAGAGAAAAAGAAAGGGGGACAGAGAGAGAGAGAGAGAGACACACAGAGAGAAAGAGACAGAGACAGAGACAGAGACAGAGAGAGAGAGAGAGAGAGAGAGAGAGAGAGAGAGAGAGAGACAGAGACAGAGAGAGACAGAGAGAGAGAGACAGACAAGAGCGACAGAGAGACAGACAGAGAGAGAGAGACAGAGAAAGAGAGAGACAGACAGAGAGACAGAGACAGAGAAAGAGAGAGACAGAGACAGAGAGTAACGTTCTGACCGCATGTGTACCTGGTCATTGAGCTGCCTGATGTTCTTCTCTATGTGGGGGAGGAGGCCCCTGAAGGTAAACTCCTGCAGGAACTGCCTGATGTGGTCGTGGTCGTTCAGCGTGAGACAGTCCCCGTGGGTCCCCGCGCGCGGCCGCGGCCGCGGCCCTGGCTGCTATGGGGCCCCCGGGGGGCAGGACCCCGAGGGTGTCCAGACCCCCGCTGGGAGGGCAGTCCAGTTGGAGAGGGTGACTCTGCATGCTGTCGGGCATTTCGTCTGAGGGGACACACGGAGGAGGAGCTCAACACCAACTCTTACTTGGACTGAGTTATAGGTGGCCGTGGTAGCCACATCCTCCAGCATGCATAATGTATGACACTAAGGGATCGCTCCATCGATTGTGCTCGATTTCCGTAGTCGAGCCCGCCGTTCTGATACCGTGAGGTCAGGAGATGACCGTATCTGTCGTACCACATCTTTATATGTTTAACCGATCAAATCAACTCTTCTGACCTTTTCAAACCACAACACAGAAATGCATGTTGCATATTCAACAATCAACCAAGAACCATGCAACACATCCACTTGTAGGAGTATTGCTTGCCTCATAACGTGTTCAGACCAGATGGCAGGCAACACAAGTGCTTTGAAACAGAAAATTACAAAGGAGATTCACACTGAAAACGTGTCAACTCACCTTTATCAGCGGAATCCTGGGAGTTCACCTCAGAGCTGCCGACATTGTTCTCAGCTACAACACTGTTTGCTTCCGTCACCGGTGGAGGGGCCGGCTCGTCACAAGACTCCTGAGGAACGAGAGGGCATAAAACATGACATTCACGATGAAAACAGGTTCACATTACATCACAGTACGTCTGACCAAACTACTGTTTCCACAAGGCCCTAAGGCTGATTAACCTGCAACTCCCAGTAAGTAATAGATTCACTTCTTCACCTTTATTCGTTCATACAGCACATTAACGCAACGAGGTTCAGACAAAAAGAGAATCCACCGTTATTCCAATGGTGGTGATTAACAGCTACCGTTAAGCAACGCTTAAAGCTATACTGTACGATTTGAGAGAGCTAGCATGATTCGAAATTAGCTTCTCTTCGGAGTTCCGTTTAACTCCTCCCCCACCCTTCAGGACTCCCTGCCCCCACCCCTCGACACAGAGCCGTGCATGAGCGCTGCTGCTACTTGGCAACCAGGTAGCTACGCTGCCGCTGCCTCATTGAGCGAGAGCTGAGCTAACGGTCGGCTGCGTTTCTTTCTTTGCCCTCCGTGAACGCGCTCAGGCCGGCTCAGGCTCGTACACAGAGGGGAGAGAACGCGCAGGCTTGTGATTGGTTCTTTAGATTCGGGTACAATGTCTCCGATTGGTAAGCATTCTAACAGGTTTATAGCCGATACAGAATTCGTTTTTGTTTCGCTTCTTTTTCATTGCCCATAAGTTATTTATTGCTGTCAGGATGTAAAAACCAATTTCAACAACATATTAAAAAATGCATATCACTGGAAATCGTACAGTATGCCTTTAATGCTTACAAAACAAAATATTATCGATATTATTATTATTATATTATTGAATTCTGTGCAGGCGCTGACCTGGCTCAGAAGGTTGTTCTTGTGCAGGTACTGACTCCAGGGATCAGGGATCTGCTCGTTGGTGCCCGTTGGAGACGTTCGAGAGTTGATTTTGAGAAGGTAGCAACCCTGGGAGCCGTAGCGTTGTTTCATATCCTCATACACGGCGTCAGCCCTGAAGCAGTCCAGGGGAGGACCATCGGGGAAAAGAAACAGAAATATCGTCAAAATTGGCAGGAGATGCTAAAAGACTCTGGTAGTACGAATTACTTGTTGGGCCCGCTTCAAATTAAACTGAGCTTTGGTACCTCTGCTCGTCGCCCTGGCTGGTGTCGTGCAGTAGGACGTAGTACTTGAGCGTGTTGGGGATGAACCATCTGGGGTTGGTGTAGTCACCGCTGTGCTGGATGCGGTGCTGCTCCTGAGACAGCTTGAGGAACTGTTCCACTGGGACGGCTTCACTGGAAGATACCACCAACAGGCCTTAAGACGCAGGGGGCGTGGTTTCATCAAGGACTCAACAACTATCACAGCAGGTTCCCCGCGTGTGTGTGTGTATGTGCGTTGAGATTACGCAATATAGTAGTCGACTTTACAAAAGGCCTGAAATGTTAAGACAAGCGTGTTCACGCCATCACATTTTGATATGGACAAAGTTTGGTTAGAACCAGAAGGATACAGGCGAGGTAGTGGTTGAGAAACTCGTGATCGGAGGCCGGCATGGACTGCAGGAAGCTTTCCCTGTAGGCCTCGAACCAGGGCGTGGTGGCTGCAGACATACAGAGCAGATCAAGCCACATGAAGCAGGTGAGGAGGGGACAGTGATACAATTCAACATCCCAATCAAAACTGTGTTCTGATTGGATGGTAACTTTACCACCCTCCATCAGCGAGCCTCCATCTTGGAAATGAGCTGAAATAGTTAGCTAGCCTGAAACTTAAGTCAATGTACCATTCAATGTATAAGTCAGTGCAGCAATTTACATCTATCGTTAATATAAAACTCAAAGTGTTCTCTTTCTTGAAAAGGCCTTAAAACAAAGGTTTTAATTGAAAAATTGAAATAACAGCCCTGAAATGCCTGTGTCCCTACAAAAGCCGTAAAATGATTAAAGACACAGACACACACACAAACCTGTGTCATCATTGCATCATTGGATACGCTTCAGTTTGCTACTTACAAAAGGGGGACCCAAAAGGCAACATTTGCATACCCCACCACTACATTTAATAAGCGGGTTGTCAAATGGACCCGTTAAAGTGGGAAGTCTTTCCCATCTTTTAGCTACATTCAATCAAGAGGAAGGCACTCATGTGGGTCATTATAAGAGCGTCATAGCATTAGCAAAAGCACACACATTAAACAGTTGGCAGGAGCTGCCAAGAGCCCAGTTGACTGACAGGGTGATTTGCAAGAGTGGACCCATGAAGGACAACGATATCAGAATCTCTACGACCACAATTTTCTCGCAAATCAACAATTTATGGAGCGGTCGAGGCTTGCCCTAGATACAACATACGTTGATTCATTTTACTCTTAAGTGTTAGAACAGCAAGCCAACGGACAAACCTTTTATATCTACTTCACTCTGTATTTAATAACAACAACGTTTGAGGCTTGGGCTGACACACATATTTATGTTGGGCTTATTCACTGAATGCTAAAGCGGGCTTCAACTCCCATAAAAAACTGCATTTACACTTATTATTACAAAAAAATACACAAAGCAATGGATCTCTGGTCCATATTCCTCTTTAAAACAGACAGACATCGAAACAAGGCCAACTACAGCACCAATTTAAAATGTCCCCTATAGCCAAACAGAACAAACTGTAAGTAGTGTGTCATGTAACGGAATGATGAAACAATTAAAACACACTGAAACACAGCCCCACGCACGTTTTCATTAGATCCATATTTAATCCTGATTATGAATTTGAAGACCAGAACCTAATTAAGAAAGATAATGAAATGTTGGAAGATCAAAAAGGAAGCAAGGCCCACGTCAGAGGTCTAAGCCTGGGAAGGAAGAGCCCTAGTGCACGTGGGCAAGGCCTGCAGAGAGACATGGGTGTAGCTCTGAGGACGGAATAAATACTGTGCATGGACGAATGCTATACTCCTACCAGTATTGGGCCACTCAAAATAATACAGAAAGGGTGACTGGTAAGTGATAAGGATGATTATTTGGTATGTGATAAGGAGAGAAGACGTCACTGACATAAATTCATGGTCCAGGATTAACAAAACAGTATTTCAATCTCATCGATTACTTGATTTGACTGAACACAATGGATTTAGATTTAAATTTATTTAAAATACCTGGAATATAATAGTTTCCTGCAGTACCCTCACCAGTATTTGTGAGGCACATTGCTACAGCCTACACCCATGTACAGCTGGAGAAATTGAGAGGAAGTTAAAGAGTAGGTTAAAGAGTAACTACACATAAGACACACCTTCACCAATGTTTACAGAAGACCATGGTCTTTGAAGTTAATATTTTCCTTTCATACGGATGTCTAATCTTGATACTGTGTAATGCGGGCGAGTGTCTACTCCAGTGTAGGTACTCATAGAGGAGGAGGCGGAGCAATGTCTCAGCTACAAGAGTCAAAGGAAGGGAGAATCGTACACTATTCTAGTACCGGTCTATACTACTACCACGACCACCATCCCCAGCAGCGGTTCTGAGACAAGGGTACCTGTGTAGTGCTGGGAGCTGGAGAGTTCTGAGAGTGTCTGTCTCCAGGCACTGTACCATGGGGCGCTCGCTTTAAGAGAGCGATCTAATAGGTGGAAGAGGGGGGAGAGAGCGAGAGAGAGCAAGAGCGAGAGGGAGAGAGAGAGACAAGAGACACAGGGCCTGTTAGCATTAGCGACAGTCCCATTCCTGTCAGTTAATACGTTATAGCATAGAATTTAGTGAGGAAAAATTATTAAATTGCATTATCCATGAGGAAGGTGTGATTCCAGGAGGGAGGTCAATTCTAGAGGGGAAGGAGGAGACATGATGGAGGCCCGTGTTTGACGACACACACCGTAGAGAACACGCTAGCGTTATGTTTGCCCTTAGGAATACAGGACCCAGTGAGTGCAGCTAATCTCCACAGTGCTCTGTGTGTGTGTGTGTGTGTGTGTGTGTGTGTGTGTGTGTGTGTGTGTGTGTGTGTGTGTGTGTGTGTGTGTGTGTGTGTGTGTGTGTGTGTGTGTGTGTGTGTGTGTGTGTGTGTGTGTGTGTGAGAGAGAGACTGTTTCACACTCTGATCAGCACTTCGACTGCATGGTATGATGGTTTCTACTGGGTTCGGTGTGTGGGAAAATGTCTCTTACCGCAGGTGCATCCAGAGATGTGTATTAAAAAGGAACAAGAGGGGAGAAAGAGAGCCGTCAGTATGTGATGAGGAAAAGTGAGGAACCTGAAGGACCCAGTGAGTGGTTTATATTCTGTAAAGGCTAGAAGGTTATCTATAGAAACCAGCCTTTTCTCACTGGCGCTGTTTGCAAATGAGTGGTTGGGTCAGTAACCTAGTCTAGCCTTACCTAGTCATAAAAAAAACGTTGCATTATGGATGCATTTTGAGTGAAAAACATTTCAACAAAAGCATTACCTTGTAAAATGTAGAGATAATAAGGAATAATAAAAAACACATTTTATCAGTTTGTTTTGGTCCTATACGAATTGAACTATACAATATACAAATTTTGGAAAATTGCAGCGCTGGACTTTGTAGACAGTATACAGGTATAACTTCTTGCAATAGGTGGATTTGAATAGATAAAAGACGTCTAATTCAGCAATACTCTGTTCAAACAAGATATTCAACCCTCTCCTAATTCGTAAAACTGTTTGCATCATTCATGAATCCCATTCTGAATTTACTACTTTACTTAGGGTTCTGGAATTTGATTTTTAAGTAACCCCTAATACGGGTTTGTAAAGGACCATCAAAGCTTACATGTGCATGCTGTACGGGATAAATAACTTAAATGTGTCAAACAACTCTCTATTACCCTCTACTGGAAATAAGATAGACATCTATACAGAAAAGTACAAAATAGCAAAATACAAATGGGGAAATTTGTGAGACTTCCATTTCCTTTTTGGATGAATGTCAAACGACCCTGAAATGGATTGAATGTTTTAATACTAAAAAGTCAATTATTTAGATAAGTCCCTCCGTGCTAAACAGCGTTTTCGATGAACACCTCACACAACTGTGCTAAACAGCATGTTGTTGAACACCTCACACCGCCAGTGATCTGTTGACAACGTGTTTTGACTCATGCTCGAACAAATATGCATACAGATCACCACCGTGGTTCACCCTTTGCTCACCGTTAAAGCTGAGGTCATGGTCTCCTGCTGTGATGATGTTTGCAGTGACCCCCTCTGGTGGCTGGATGGACGACACCACTTCGCCGAGGAGGCGGCGCTGGGCGGGGCTAAGGGAACCGGTGGCTGGAGCGGGGCGCGTGCACACGTTGTTGACGCTGATGCGCAGGTTCTTCACTGGCTGCACCTGATTATTGGGGTCACGTATGTGGCCTGGGGGGAGGGGGCGGGAGATAACAAGCAGAATTATAACAATTAACACACCAGAAAAAGGTTATATAATCGACTGGTTTGAAGAAATGGCAAAAAGTTCAAGTTCTTTATTAATTCAAATGCACAAACATGCAGTAGCAGTCGTTGCTGGCAATGAAATGTGAGTGTTCCAAGCTCTCCTCAACAGGAACGAATTAGTAATGCAATAAAATAAATGCAAGAAAATAATCTAAAATAAAAGTAAGTGAAAATGACAAGTTGCTGATAATAATTAACTTAGTTCCGAGCAGCATTGTTGTGTGGAATCACTAAAAACAAATGACAAATGTTGTTTTGTTAAATCACAGAGGTGTGACTTGGATAATGTGCTGCAGTGTACGGGCTCACACGTAAGTCTCTGCATTGTTCATAAACAATTGCCAGGATTTCCTCGAGCTAATAAGAATTAGACGCTGATATAAGTGTATCAAAACATATATCAAGAATAAGCGATATGGTAAATACATAATCATTATTACCACGTGGAACTTTTTGCCAACCTCAATATAAATTAGCCATTCATTTGCGTTTCTCTATAAATGATTGATAAATGATGATCTTTAAAAAAATATCAAAAAGATGTCTTCATCAAATAATTACTACAGGGTTATTGAGTACTAGTGATAAGATATTAAGAAACATACTTTGGATTCTATTGAAAACATGTGTTTTACTTTAGGTAGCAGTCTTTCAGTCTTAATCCTAATCCATTAGTGGACTGTGGTGACTCGAGTTTTCTTTGTCCAGGGAAGGCTCAAGTTTCCAATAGCCATTCAAATGGCCCTTCCATGTAAACACGTGTGGGACTGTGATCATTTAGTTTAGATAATGAGCATATTGGCACAGAAATTGAGCAGTTCACTTGGAACATGTACGTTTGTGGCACAAGTCATCTTATCCCAAGAGGAGAAGAATAGTCCATTTTCTAAGACTATGTTCTCTGATAAGCAAAAGAGGACTGGTTTCAGTCTTGTAGTCTGTAATGCAGATACACTATTCAATCAAAGTGCATAATATTATTCACATTGCTTAAGATACCAGAAGCAACATACTACTAAGGGATCTTGCTTTTAGTGTCTCGTAGACATTGTGAACACTATTCTATTCTCTTGCCTATAAAATACCTTACCTAACGACATAATATAGCCAACCAAATGCATACCTTACATAATGACGTTTCGTGTTATTATGAAATTAGCCCCAAGTTGGACTCATTATGAATAATAAGTAAACAAGAATAATGACTGCCAACAACTAGTGTGTAGTGAATGCATATCAATTTCACCTAGAGCGTATTTCATATGGCTGTTCCTTTGAATAGCCTTCAGCAAAAAAAATGAGGAACAGTTCCTTCAAAAGAAATTTCTGTCTATATGAAGAAGGGAACGGAGACTATTTCTGAAAAATGACACACCAAGCAGCAGGGTAAACGACCTAGCAAACAATCATTGACCACATCTCCAGCACACTGAGCTGAACTAACTGGAGATAGTCTCCGTCACAAGCCCTAAGTGGAAGGACAGGGCCTGACAGAGATGTCCACTAGCTGACTAGCCGTCTCGTTAGCCATCCTTACTGGAGCAGGGTGTTAGCGGAGGAGCTGGCTAACGTTCAACAAGACAGCCGTCGTGAGATGGAGGCTCGCGGCTTAGGTGTCAACCGTTCGTCTCGCATTACAGTTGATAGATAGGAAGGTTCAAGGTTGGCCCTGAATCCACCTGTTTCAGCCTCCCTGTTTCCCTGTGACTGACAGCAATAGCTTCACATTCTAGTAGCGACTACTAGCCTAGCATGTTGGCTGCAAGCTAACTCAATGCTGAGGAACTAGCTAGCTTAAGATAGCCAAAACCCAGACTCAATAACAGGATTAACCAGAGTGTCGGGTGTGTGACACCTCTCTGGATGCATACACACGGAGATAGGTGGTCAGGCATCACTCACCCTCGGATGTCAGACGGCAGAAGGGCCTGAGCAGCTCGGCGAAATTCAGGTTGTTTTTGCGAGTCACTTTCTCCGCATCTTCGCTGCATAGAACGGCTACCATCGGGACAAACGAGTCCTGGATGAACTCCTGCACGGACTGAACGCACTGGGCCATGGCAGACCAGGTTTGGAACACCTAAGGAATATCTATAGTTTTCTTGATTCGGGTTTATCTGTTGAACTGTCCACTTGTGAGTTGAAAACAACTCCCCTTCTGTCAGTAGACAGCAGCCATGTTGGATCCTCCCGTAGCCTGATCTGCGCTGCTTCCTGAGTGCGACCAGAAGAGAGTCACGTGATGCCGGTGTGATGCCACCGTGCAGAAACTCACTGGATGGGACGTGGACGTTGTTCTTTTTTTTTTTTTTTACGCTTGTACACAACATATGTTACAATAAACGTTAAACTAAACGTTAAATAGTACCACTTTGTGTTTTCAGTTCAGTGTTAAACCTGTGTCACTTGTCTTTCTTGATTGGTCCTGCTTTTATCAATTTAACCTTTCGCCCATAGCTCCATCATATAGCCTAGGTATAGCCTACTTACGTTTAAACTTGATGGAGTGCCCGTTATTTGTACTATTAGGAACATCAATAAAGTGGAATACTTTTTCAACTCCCTTAATCACTGAGGTGGATCAAACGGTTTTGGCCAATATCCCAATATTCGGTTGCCTTTCGTAGATTTACTCGACATTGTAATATATCATATCATATTTTGCAGTAACATTAGACCTACAGGTGTGGATTTTTTTAATGTTTCAGAAAATATATTAGCCTACGTACCCTACTTTTTCAGTTGAAAAAAACAAACAAAAATAAATTAAAGGTAGGCCTACCATGTTGATTGATAGCCTATATTTGGGTCCTCTGTCGGGGTTATTCAAGGATATCAGTGTATCTGACATAATGGAAAACTGGGATAAATAGGTTATTAAGCATGCCGTAACATGAGCAACACTAATAAAGTAGATGAATAACTTTGCCCTGTAAACCTTTATCCAACTAAGCCATAAACACACAAGTTCAAAGGACACATTTTAAAAAGCACAGGCAACTGCAGAAAAGCTTCAGCTGTCTCGAGGATCTTCAGAGAGGATTGAGCGATAGTCTCTCTCGCTCTGGCTAGTTCGATTTGAGCCATGCTTTCCAGAAGGCTAATCCTGGTCGTTGCGCTGACCTGGTACCAAGTGAGTAGCCTATATGGATGCATTTTTGTGACATAGATTTTCTTATTATTTTAACTAGAATGTGGTTTTAGCTGTGTAGTTGGTACACAAGTAAATTATTGTGTTTTCCATTTTAGGTAGAAAAATATGCACAATGAGAATTTAAATTGCCCTATTCTCAATAGGCCTATGATAAAAACAATGACTTGACGAACACACTCTTTTATTTATCAGTCAATGGTACTCCCAAAACTAAACTAAAGTTATTTATTCTACTCTGCAATGGGGAGCAAGTGAACACACCATATCCGTATAGCATAAATGAAAAGGGAGTTACAATAAGAGTACCCTCACAAGTAAGGTCAGCCTAAATCTTGCATGGCGTCTGAAGAGTGGAACTGGAATAAATGCATTCTATTTACAATTTTCTACAGACGGTGGCCAAACTGTCTGGAGAAACAGGTAAGAGATTCACTATGCCATCACTTTCAAGAGTTTCACTGTTTCACTGAAAGATTACGATTATTAGAAGTAATTGTTTGTATAAGTGAATACGTGTTTCTAAAAGTCTCTCAAAGTGCTCTGCTATTTCTACTTGTTAACTTTAGTAAACATACATCTATTCTATTCTGTAGAAATTGATGTTGATGAGGGCCAGGCCTGGGATATCTTGGATGTCAATAAGGGTTTGTATATTTCTCTTGGTTTCTATGCCTGACTCTGACTCTACATTTACATCAATATTCTGATCATACCTCTTTGTGGATAGAAATAAAACAACACTTTGTTATGGCAGGACTTGACTTGTTGGAGGGTGATATTGAAAATGTCGGGGTGAGTTAGTGTTTCCTGAGATACCTTTACCTGATCAAGCTGAAGTTTTATCGCTGCCGTCACTGTCTTACTAAAGTCATAATATGAAGAGCCTTCTTGATTGTGTTTATACTTAAGCTGTGACTCAGATGATTGCAAATGTGAGGTGATAATGAGACCTCACATCAAAATCAAAAGGCTAACATCGAACGCAGCAATTTTTTATGGTATATCAGAAACAACCTGTGCCAGTTTTTTTGAAAACATAGTTTAATTCAAAAGTAAGTTCACACAGAGTTAGATTTTGGAACAGAGTTAGAGTTAGCAACAAGCCAACATTAAATATATCAAAGGTATCATGGCTTTCTAAATGTTAACCCATCCCGTTCTTCATTCCAATAAGTTTGACGAGAGAAACTCCATCGTCGGAGACCAGTACCGTTGGCCGAACACGATTCCTTACTATATAGAAGAAAGCGTCGGTGAGTTGATGCTCTCATATGGCACCTCAAAAGCATCAGAATATTGAAATATAGAAAGTGCATACACCAAAGGGACCAATTTTGTGTGTGTGTGTGTGTTGTGTGTGTGTGTGTGTGTGTGTGTGTGTGTGTGTGTGTGTGTGTGTGTGTGTGTGTGTGTGTGTGTGTGTGTGTGTGTGTGTGTGTGTGTGTGTGTGTGCGTGCGTGCGTGCATGTGTGTGTGTGCTTGTGTGTGTGTGTGTGTGGTGTGGGTGCGTGTGTGTGTGTGTGTGTGTGTGTGTGTGTGTGTGTGTGCGTGCGTGCATGTGTGTGTGTGCTTGTGTGTCTGTGTGTGTGTGTGTGTGGGTGCGTGTGTTGTGTGTGTGTCGTGTGTGTGTGTGTGTGTGTGTGTGTGTGTGTGTGTGTGTGTGTGTTGTGTGTGTGTGTGTGTGTGTGTGTGTGTGTGTGTGTGTGCGTGTGTGTGTGTGTGTGTGTGCGTGTGTGTGTGTGTGTGTGTGTGTGTGTGTGTGTGTGTGTGTGTGTGTGTGTGTGTGTGTGTGTGTGTGTGTGTGTGTGTGTGTGTGTGTGTGTGTGTGTGCGTGTGTGTGTGTGTGTTTGTGTGTGCTTGTGTGTTTGTATGTGGGCCGGTATGTGTCCTGGTACATTCCTATCCATGGGACCTGTAGAGATGAATGCCAAAGGGGTGATTCTGAAGGCCTTTGAGCAGTACAGACTGAAGACATGCATTGACTTCACACCATGGAAAGGGGAGGAGAACTACATCTCTGTGTTCAAGGGCAGCGGGTGAGAAAAGATTTGCATATTTTGCACCTCTATCTTGTTATATACTTTCACATACATGACAGGCTTGAGGCAGGCCTCAAAGTTTTAAACTGTAATTATTATGATTGAATTTAATATGATATAGCCTTCATTCAAATACATCACTATGTCTGTTAATAACTTAATAATCCTCCAAAAAAATCCAACTGAGGTGCATTACATTATGCTTCAACATCATTTTGGGATAATTATTAGTAATAATATCACGTCATAGCTTTTCATTATAATCAATAGCCAAGACCACAAATGAATGAAGAAGTGCAATGACAACGAAACTATGACGAGGACTTCCAGGACATTGACAGCTTGAAGAAACTTTCCCTCTTTGTCTGTGGTCTGTGACCAGTTGCTTCTCTTCTGTGGGGAACCGGCGCGAGGGGAAGCAGAGGCTGTCCATCGGCAGTAACTGCGACCGCCTGGGCACCGTGGAGCACGAGTTCCTGCACGCGCTGGGCTTCTGGCACGAGCAGTCCCGGGCGGACCGCGATGACTACGTCAACATCATGTGGGATCAGATTGAGCCGGGTATGGTGTCGGTGTCAGTGGTGAAGACGGCCAATGTCTCTCTCTTACAAACTAATTCTCTAACAACCTGACCCATACATTTTATAGTCAGTATTTACACACAGTATTTATATATTTAATCTATTTTTACATCATAATTGCAAAAATGTGTGTATCATTGTGAGACCTGGTGGTGACAGGTATATTGTATGTATTCAGGTATTATATCTGATGGGTGTAAAACTTTTGGTTAGAAAATAGTTTATGTTTTGCCGCCCCTCTGCATGTAAAGGGCAAATCCCCCCTTGGAGCAAATAAAGTTATAAACTTGTTCTGTTGTATTCTATTGTATTCTATTCTAACTCCTCCATCCCCAACATGCAAACTCTATGTGTTCAAACACAGGCAAGGATCACAACTTCAACAAGTACAACGACAAGGTGTCCAGCTCGCTCGGCGTGCCCTATGACTACGGCTCAGTAATGCACTACAGCAAGACGTCGTTCAACATCGCCTCGGAGCCGACCATCGTCACCAAGATCCCAGAGTTCATAGACGTGATCGGCCAACGGATGGAGTTCAGCGACAGCGACCTCCTCAAGCTGAACCGCCTCTACAACTGCAGTGGGTTAATTTATACCAATAGACCCCTATGTACAGAGGCGTCATCAGAGCACAAACACAGGTGTCGCTCATCTTGAAGCTAATTATGGATCTGCTGGTTTTATACCAGGGCAAGGGTGGTAGAATGGGCTAGCGGAGATTATGAACACATTGCTGGCACCTGCTGGTGCTTTGACACACATACTGTAAATGAAACAACTGGAAACCATTAAACAGTGGTGATTGCATGCTGCATTATGCATGGGCTCAAGTGATAGGACTTGACCTAAATGAGTACCAATTTATATCTACTATATATCTATAAAATGTTTTTATTGTTCTAATAGCCGAATGCAGTACTGTACCAAATGATTCTAATATCTGCTATCTTCACTTCATGTTTTATCAATTACGATAAATTAATTCCCCAGAGAGATGTTTGGCATTACAAAGGCTTAACCAAGCAGATATTAAAATGGTCGAAGTCGAAACAGCATTTACAGCTGTTGACTATCAATTGAGTTATCAATTTTTGTTATTATTTTATTACATTCATGTTTAAAAGTTGTGTGCCTCACTGATAAATACACCTTCCTAGGCAATAAGGCAAAGGTAAGTTCATACCAAATGTGTTTTGTATGATTGCCTTCCCCCTGATTCAGATAAAAAGCTGCCCTTTGTTTTCTAGAGACAGACTCTGTTTTTAGCATGTGGCACTCATTTGTCTTTTTAGCAGAACAGCCTCCGCCATTACTAACCCATCACACCAATCCCTTCCACAGCCACCTCTTCCACCTTTGTGGAGAGCTGCGACTTTGAGGAGCTCAACATCTGTGGCATGATCCAGGGTCCGAACAACAAGTGGCAACAGCGTATGGCTGTGAGTGCTGGACCTCAAACAGACTTCTCCTCACTGGGACAATGCAAAGGTAGCCATAACTTGAATACCTATACTTGTTATTCATGTATGTCATTCTAGTCATTTTATTATTTTGGTTTTACCTACAGATATACACTGCATTCAATATAGGAATTAACAATGTTTCATTTACTTCTTTCGATATTTGATTGTAAAATGAAATACATATAGTTTGGCCAATTCTGGAATGCACAATATATATAGTTTTGTATTTCAGAGTTATACAACCACCTAGTTCTATAAAATAGTACCCAATAACAGCTCATCAGCTTATCCGGCCATAAATGTATTGGGTCATTTAGGCCTAAGTTTTGTTGTTGTTGTTGTTGTTTTGAAAGTGATATGCTACCAACACGAAGGGAGATCAAAGTACAGGATAACCCCCATTAACCTACAGCTAACAGTTTGCAGTTACAAATACTTGAAGTAGAGCAGGTCAATACCATTTACAATACTGTCCAACCTGTACAATAAGTCAAAAAACTGCTATTGAATTTAACTTTATCGCCATACACATTATCTTGGAAACAAATGTCTGACATCTTGTCATCGAATGTATTAAACATTTGAATGATTATAGATTCAGGGAGAAATACTTTAAACTTCATAATGTATTGTGGCTCAATGTGCTTGATGTGCAGTAATGGACACTGATGCCCATAGGAAAGGGCTACTTCATGCATTTCAGCACTGCATCTGGGTCCGATGGGGACAGTGGATTTCTTGAGAGCCGGTTCCTGTATCCTAAGCCTGGGGTCCAGTGCCTGCAGTTCTTCCTCTACAGCAGCGGGGGCGCTAGCAATTCCCTCAAAATTTGGGTGCGGGAGTATGACGAACTAAACCCTGAAGGGCGATTGACGCTTTTTGAGACAATATCAGGTGTGTTCACCCCCCCCCCCCCCCACACACACACAAACACACACACACACACACACACACACACACACACACACACACACACACACACACACACACACAACACACACACACACACACACACACACACACACACACACACACACACACACACACACACACACACACACACACACACACACACACAAACACGCACACTTACTATGGCGAGCACTTTGGTAACCTAGAAAGAGCGCTTTAAAAAGCAATAAATTAATTAATAATGAATGTGTCTCAGTGCCATCTGTGTGTTATTTGTGAAAAGAACAAAGAAATCTCTTTGTTTTGCTCATGTTGACCATTTCCGTTTATCTCTCAAATATATTAAAGGTTCAAGTGGATCATGGGAGCTGCATCATGTGACTCTCAGCATCACCAAAAAGTCCAGAGTGGTGTTCGAGGGGGTGAAGGGAGACGCGTCTGCCACGTTGGGGGGTCTCTCGCTCGATGACGTCAACATCTGGTCCGGCCAATGCCCCCAGCATGTGTGGAAAATACGCAACATCACCAGTCTCCTGGCAACCACGCCAGTAGGCACCAAGGTGTACAGTCCCTCTTTCCTCTCACCGACTGGCTATTCTTTCCAGGTGAGTCCTAACCAACACCTTGCTCTTGAATTCCACTCCCCAGTGGATGAATCGCACAATAATATTCATATTCAGACTTTGAATGCCTCTATTGTTATTTATATTCACACTATTCTCTGAGTCTTCATGATCGCCAATATGGCACGATAACACAGTAACTCAACTTTTGCCGTCAATTATGAAGATACTAACCCTATTGTCTCCAATGGAGTGCTATCAATTAATACAGTGGGAGGTTTAGACTATGGATTGAAAGAAGTATGCCTCAACTGCTTTCTTGTTAACTGCCTCAGCCACTAGAATATGAATCATGATGCTGAATTATAACAATATACATGAACAAAAGCTGATCTACTGTTTGGGCTGTGTGGTAGTTTCATCCTGCGTGTTGCCCTGCTGTGCAGGTAGGTTCGTACCTCAATGGAGTCAGCTCCCGTGCTGACACCATGGCTCTCTACCTGTACCTGACCTCCGGCCCCAACGACGACAGCCTGAAGTGGCCTTGTCCGTGGCACCAGGCCACCATGTCTCTGATGGACCAGCAGTCGGACGTCAGGACCCGTATGAACATGCAGCGCATGGTCACCACTGATCCAAACAAGATGGACGGTAAGCCCGTCGGCCAAGCCCAGGGAGGCCGCTGTATGAACAAGTCAACACTGTTTGCAGTGCTTTGTGGAAAACGTTCTTGTCACAGATCATAACCTGATGTATCAAAGTTCAGGGACGGATCCATATAATTTTCTATTGCTATTAGGATACGACAACTACTTTGTTTGTGTCTGTGTGCGTGCATGTGCGTCTGACTGTTGACCCATTCCAGTAGTTTGGTTCCATTTAGGTTCTGTTTGTGTTTGTGCATCTATGCCTTTCATTCCATTCCGTTGTCATTTTCCTTTATCATTTAGCAGACTCTAAACAATCAAAGCAAACCTTTTAAATTTGAGCACAAAATCAAGTGGCTGCACATGCAAGCGTATGCATGCAACAATTGGAGAGAGTAGAGTGTGCAGAGTAGATAACGGTATCTACATTGACCCAGAAGCAATAAACTGAGCAGAAGAGAATAAAGGAGAGTGAAAGAAAGTAAGGTCTCGTCTCCCTCCTCTGACAGGTCTCGAGTTCTTCTGGGACCGGCCCAGTAAGGTGGGGTCCCTGGTGAGCGGCCCTGATGGGAGCTACTACCGCGGCCCTGGCACTGGGACAAGCAGCTTCCTCACCCACAGCCGACTGCACAGCAGGAAGTACATTAAAGGAGACGACGCCTACTTCCTCCTGAGTCTGCAAGGTGTGGGACATTACTGTTGAATGTGACAGTGACAGAGTTATTAGGACGTTGGGTTATTTTTTAATTCAGTGTATGCTGCAGGTAAGATTTAGGAGCAAGAATTTGATTGAAATTTGTTAGAAAAGGCAAAGCCATCCGTCTGCTAAATGCAAAATGAAAAAAAATATAAAGCAAAACGGCCCGTTAACCCAGATGTGAGCTTGCCTCTCAGACTTTAAATGTATAATCCAAGCCTGATTTATGAGACTAACATAACAGCACCCGTAAACCATTGTCCCTCCTTCACAGATATTTCTCAGTTGCTGCTCCCTCAGCCCCTGCCCCCCACTGCACTCCACCCCAAGGCGAGGGCCCTGGCCCCAGACGTACCCCTGGGGGCCAACAAAGGCCAAAATACCCTAGCGATGGCACTCACGCTGTCAGCGTCACTGCTGGTGGTTGCCTTGGTTATCAGCATGTACGTGTGGAGCAGAAAAAGGACACAGCAGACTGACACAGTGGCCATCTTAGAGGGCATGCCTGGATTTATGGAACAGTGTAAGTTTAACCACCGAGACGTTTTAGTTACGTGAAACCACCACTAGGGAGCACTGCAAGAACACTATTTCGCTTTCACCTTGTCATTATATAACGTTTTTTGTATTATTAATGAAAAACAAGACAGTAAAAAATATAAAGGAAACCTCACATTAAATTACGAAAAATGCAAGTAATGACAAAACAAAGGTTATTATACATATTGACTTGTGTTTGCCAGCAGTACATAATATGTATCATTCCATATTACTGTTAAGTAATATTATTATAATTAAGTAATATTATTATTATACTGATTACCATAAGTATAATCCAAATATGCAATATTTAATGATTTCACCCCTCTCCCTTAGCTCTTTTTTGTTGGAAGGATTAACAATGCTTTGCATCTGTCATAACAGGAAGGCCTGAAGGATTCACCACCCGTCTCTTTGATCAACCAGCCGTGGGACACCCACAAGACTGGCCACTGAATTACTATGCATGAAAGAAACTAAAATGTCTATAAATCACCATAAAAGCAGGGTGAATAAAGCCATTGAAGCTGTGGGTGAAAATGTCACCCGATACATTAACCACAACATGATTTTATTAAAGCAAGACCTGAAAGATGAAAGTATAACATAACTCATGTTGCCTTCATTCCGCTAGTCGCCACGTCAAAATAGACGTGCCGACTACGCTATTGCAATGCTGAAATCGCTCAATTAAAATGCATAAATAAAAAAGTTTTAATAAAACCACACCAGTCCCTCTCCTCAAACAATTTATTTTTGTCAATCAAAAACCAAGCAATTATAGAATTATAATTTTTTTAGTTGCGGGAGGGGGTGATGGTCAGTTTGATTTAAGCGTTAGCGTTGTGAGGCAGAAGGAGGAGGAGGAGTCTGCCATCAGATGAGGAAGACCACGCCCTCAGACACCATGACCTGGTTGTCATCCTGCATGCGGCCCAGCAGCTGCTCTACCTCCCCCTCCTGGAAGCCTTCGCCCTGGGCCGGAGTGGGTTCCTTGTTGACCAGGCCCAGCAGCTCGGCCACCGCCACCGACTGGGAGCGCTTGGTCTTGAAGGCCTGCAGCAGAGCCCCCTTGAACGCCTTGAGTCTGGAGGACACTAAAATAAAAAACACATTTTATTATACAGCCCTCTTCAGGGAACTGATAGCGCTTCACATGGGGAGGAATAGTCCCACCTCATCCACTATCAATGCCCCCGTTCTATTTTTTTTACCTGCGTAAGATGCATGAACATACTTTATATATGCTTAATCTATATAACCAATTGCTGCTAACGTTTTTTTGGAGTATTGATAAAATGTAAAGTAAGAGTAAATGTTAAATTCTGCTTTCTGGGCCAAACTATAACGAGCCAAGTGTTGGGCATCATACAATTCTCCTCCCCAGCGAAGTCGTAAGGATCAGCCTCGAGCCTGCCATCTAACAAACAAACATAGGCTATCTTATAAGAATTCATCAAGCAAGCTATCAGACCTTCATTTATACAGGAACTTGGCCCAACGATCTTTCATATGTGCAAATTTCTCAATGACAACTCTGCTGAAATCAGGTATGTCCTGCGTCAGTCGCTTTTCGACGGACAGCATTGCCAATGCGTTCAGTCTGTCCTTGGCCATAGTATTTCTTAAATAGTTTGAGCGTTGAAAAGCATCGCTCTGACTCAGCTGCAGTCTTGGGCGTAGTGATTAGAATGCTAAGTAATTTCAACGTTTCAGAAAACCCCTCCATTAAGTTATTCTGACTAAAAATATGAAACAATGCCATTGAGCTGCTGCATGCTCTGAAGTCAGGGTTTTCTTAAATAAAGGTAAGCTCTGTATGCAGAAGTGGTTTGCTCAACATTGGATAGGTATCAACTGCCTTTCCGAGTGCTGCTGTGGAGAAATCTTCTGCGTTTTCAGTGTCCAGTAAATGTAAATCTATCGAGCACCTTCAGTTCTCCTACTAAGTCATCGAGCAGGTGACGTCTGTCAGTGTCTGTGTGTGTGTCACAAACCCTAATTTCCTCTTTATACATTGGTAAATATATGCATTTTTTGCAGGCAGATGCCGCGCCACTTTGCCGCCAAGCTCGACAAATACATGAACATGTGAGTCCCCAGCCGGCGAGACATGGAGGCACAGCAGGGCAATGTCTTCATTCACATCAGACGCATCGTGTGAAATGTAGGCTACCTTTCTTGACATTAGGATTTGAACGGCAAACAAATTTCTGGTCCTCTACATAATTGAAATCCTTATCACATCACAAAGGGTTGTTTTTTTTTGGCCGGGGGGGCTATCTAGCCCCTTTTTCTCTACTGCATTGCGAATGAAAGGAGGCCCAGTTCTTAGTGTTTCTCTTCAGCCTCTTGACTCTCTTCCAAACATCTCAATCCATCAAGTTGGTTATGCAGAGAAAATAAAGTAGCTGATGACACTTCCTAGCTTCTCTTCAGGACATCCAATACAATTCAAATTCACATCAAGTCGGTTTGATTAAAACTGAACCGATCTAGCTTTGTAGACTTTGAGTCCATTTTGGTGTGCTATGTCTTTCCAGGGTCTTGAGGCCTTTCATTCTTTACAGATGTCTCAGGTGTATCACTGCGTCTGAAAAATAAACATCCAGCCAACTTGAGAAACCGGAAAAGGCATAGTTAAACATTCAGGTTAAATTTGCTAGCTCCACGGGAAAAGAGTAACAAGGTATTTTCTGACTCTGTTTATTTATTTATTTATTTTTGGCGTTTTGTGTGTGCTTTGTTTCACAGACTCCCTTACAGCGAGTTCTTCAGTGGCGTAAATGGACTCAAGGTGGAGCAGTTTTGCAAGATCAATGGCTTCCTCATTGCATTCTGGGGCTGGGGTGGAGAGGACGATGACCTCTCGAACAGGTAGGTCGGAACACTGTTCTGTCCCGTTCGGTGGCCGTGTTAAACCTCAGTGAGGCCTACTCTGCTGGTGCAGATGACGTTTTACGACGCTACACTGTACATAAGGCTAGTTTGGATTTTTTTTCGGCTGCGTGCCTCAGTTTAAGATGTTGCATTTGGTGGCCAAAAGACTTTAGGCAATCTCTAAACCAGACAGTGGTTTGTTCGAGGTCAGATGCTGCAAACCCGAACCACTTCCACAAGACTGAGGAGACAGTTCGCATGAATGAGGAGACAGGGTTTCGTTGCCTTTTATGGCAACAAATCCCTCACTTTTTTCAGCGCATGCTGTCATGTTGATATTTCAGCTTGGTGTATATCCTGAACTGGCTCTGTGTAACTTACACTTTACATAGAACTCAACTCACAAGTTCGGAAGCAACGTGAACTGTGCTTAAAGTCCTGATTTAGGCCTGTGCTATTGTGATCAGTTAAGAGGTCTTTCTGGCTTGTTTCTGTCACTTAAGGTGAGAACAAAACCCTTGATAGCTGAGCGGAGCCAAGTCTGCCTGAGCTACCTTGCCCATTTAAGGGTTAGATATGATTAGTGTCAGGACCCAGCAAACGAAGACCCGGGAAACAAAGACTAAGGGAGTCTCTCTGTGGGACCCGGGAAACAAAGACTAAGCGAGTCTCTCTGTGGGACCCGGGAAACAAAAACTAAGGGAGTCTCTTCGTGGGAGTCCCTTGGGGAAGCCCGGGGAGGCTACCTGCCCTATTGCAGCTTTGTGTCATATTTCACTCATTGTCAGGATTTCCACCCGCAGACGGCATTACCATAGCTCCTCTACTCGGTGCAGTAACCCGTCTAATCTGTGCCATCCACCTACCCTTGCTTACACTGACCTTGGGGTGATGGGAGGACTCTGGAACTGCCATTTGGCGGTCAAGAAGGCGGACTCGATTTCAGCCTACGCGTCCCTCATGACTCTTCACTTCCTGGCCCTGACAGAGACTTGGATCACTCCAGAGAACTCTGCTACTCCTGCTGCCCTCTCCACCATCTACTCATTCTCGCACACGCCTAGAGCATCTGTGCGAGGAGGAGGGACCGGACTCATCATCTCGCCCATGTGGTCCTACCAGGTCCTTCCACTAGAACACTTGGCCAGATCTGCGTTTGAACTCCACACTGCCACTGGCACCCTTCCTATCAAGCTCTCCATTGTGGTGATCTACTGTCCTCCAGGTCCCCTCCGTGACTTCTATGACGAGATGGATGCCCTCCTCAGCTGCTTTCCTGAGGATGGCCCACCACTCGTTATCCTCGGCGACTTCAACACCCTGCCAGAGAAGTTGCGCTCACCTGAACTAACCAACTTTTTCGCCATCTTTGACTTAACACTATCCCCTTCCCCTCCCACACACAGGGCCGGGAACCAGCTTGATCTAATATTCACTAGGTCCTGCGGCACCTCTGCTATCTCCGTTACCCCGCTCACCATGTCTGACCATCACTTTGTTGATTTTTCTCTCCTCTTGAAATCCTCTCCCCCCCCCCCCTCCTCTCTAGTCCCCACATTGTCACCACCCGCTGTAACCTCAAATCCCTCTCTCCCTCTACGTTGCCTCTACTGTTCTGTCTTCACTACCTTCTATCGAACAATTCGCTGAACCATCTACAGAGGAATCTTCAGACACTCTGCTATCCTCCCTCTCCTCCTCCTTCGATTCCCTTTGTCCCTTCCACTACAGACCAGCACGATCCTCACCCCCCCCCCCCCCCCTAAAACACTGGAACCTGCCATCGCTAACCAACTGTCCTCCTATCTCTCATAACAACCTGCTTGACCCTCACCAATCAGGCTTCAAGAAGGCACACTCCACTAAGACGGCTCTCCTCGCGATGACTGAGTCCCTCAGTGCTGCCAGAGCCTCATCCCTCTCATCGGTTCTTATTCGCCTCGACCTGTCCACAGCATTCGACACGGTAAACCACCAGATCCTATTTGCCACTCTTGCCGAACTTGGCATTGCTGAATCTGCTCTTTCCTGATTCACATCCTACCTGATGAACCGGACCTATCAAGTGACACGGAATGGCTCCTTGTCAAAACCTTGCTCGCTTGAAACGGGTATCCCTCAAGGCTCTGTACTGGGGCCTCTTCTGTTCTCCCTCTATACCAGATCTCTGGCTCTGTGATTACATCACACAGCTTTTCCTATCACTGCTATGCTGACGACACTCAGCTATTTCTCTCTTTCCCCTCGTCTGATAATACCCTGATTGCAACACGCATATCGGATTGTCTGGCGGACGTCAGCACCTGGACACTTGCCCATCACCTGAGGCTTAACTTCAACAGAACCAAGCTCCTCCTAATTCCAGGGAAAGGTTGCCCACACATGGACTTACTGGTCACCGTTGAGAACATCACTGTATCTCCTTCTCCAACTGCCAGAAACCTCGGTGTGGTATTGGACAATCAGTTATGCTGCACCGCAAACATCACTGCGGTGGCATCCGGCCCTTCCTCACAAGGGAAGCAGCTCAGCTTCTAGTCCAATCACTGGTCATCTCCCGCCTCGACTACTGCAACTCACTCCTGGCTGGACTTCCTGCCTTTGCGATTAAACCCTTGCAGCGCATCCAGAATGCAGCAGCGCGCCTCGTGTTCAACCTAAGTTCTCCCATGTGACCCCCCTCTTCCGGGACCTCCACTGGCTCCCTGTAGTAGCTTGCATCAAATTTAGGACGATAGTACTGGCATACAAGGCAGTCGATGGAGCTGCCCCTGCCTACCTCCTAGCATTGGTAAAGCCACACACCCCAGCTCGATCCCTCCGCTCAACTATCTCAGCTGGACGTCTGGTACCGCCATCGCTAAGAGCTAGCAAAGGTCGATCAGCAAAGTCACAACTTTTCTCGGTTTTGGGACCTCAGTGGTGGAACGAGCTTCCTGCCGTTCTCAGAACCGCAGAGTCACTCTCTATCTTCCGAAAAAGACTCAAGACTCACCTGTTCAGAGTCCACCTCGACTCTGCATATGCACCCTCCCCCTTCTGACCACAATTGTACATTGTATTGTATGGTGTTGTATTGTATTATAGTACTTAACTGTGTAGCAACTGCAGTAGCTGCTATCATTGCTGTAACACAGGGAATTGGTTAGCCTAGCGATTGTTGTACTTGCACTTGGTTCTATGAACATCCTTATGGTACCGACAACAATATATTGTTACACTTCTTATGACAAATGTACTTATTGTAAGTCGCTTTGGATAAAAGTGTCTGCTAAATGCCCTAAATGTAAATGTACATAACATGCCAGACTCCGTTTTCCAGCTGGATGCGAGGATTTTCTTCCGTTCCGACAGAAACAATCTGTCAGGGAAGACGAGAGGAGGGGGAATTGGCATCTACGATAAACAAAGGTTGGTGCACAAATAGTTAGAAGCCACTGCTCTGAAGCAGTTGAAAATTGAGTTATTAAATGCCTCCCACACTACTTGTTTCGCGAATTCACCGCTGTTTTCATAATCGCGTCTACGTCACGCCACGCGCAAATGCCAATGCTGCTCTAGAAGAGCTGCACGACACCATTAACACTCTGCAGAACAAATACCCTGAGGCGTTGTATGTGGTTGCAGGGGATTTTAATCACGTATGTCTGAGGGAAACACTCCCAACGTTCCAATAGCATGTCAACATTGGCATCCGAGGCAACAATACACTCGACAAAGTGTATACCATCAGACGTGGGACTTACCGGGCGTTCCCCCACCCCCATCTTGGCTCATCAGATCACATCTCAATCATGCTGGCCCATGCATACTACCCTGTGCTGAAGAGCAAGAAAGCCACTGAGAAAGACATCACAGTGTGGTCGAGTGGAGCGGTCTCTATGCTCCAGGACTGTTGAAAGCACAGACTGGCAGATGTCTAAAGAGGCAACAACGGTGGATGATGATGTGAACCTGGAAGAATATACAACATCAGTCCTGGCATACATTAATAAGTGTGTGGATGACGTCACCTTCAGGAAAACCATCAGGATTATCCCTAACCAAAAACTCTGACTGAATGCTGAGGTGCGTTCGCTTCTGAGAGCACGAGACACTGCGTTCAGATCCGGGGACTCAGACACACTCAGGAATGCACGGCGAAGCCTGACAACCGGCATAAAGACAGCAAAATCTGACTTTGCATTTAAGATACGAGAGCATTTCATCTCTAATGACCCACGTAGCATGTTGAGGGGAATTAAGTGTGTTACCAATTACAACTAGAAGAATGCACAATGCCCCACCGACCACTCCTTGCCTGATGCTCTGAACCACTTTTATGCCCGTTTCGAGGCCTTCAATAACTCCCCTACCATCAAGCTTATATCCTCACCAGGGGACTACACACTGAGTGTATCAGAGAGGGAGGTGGCACTCCTGCTACAGAAAATAAATCCACGCAAAGCAGCTGGACCTGACGGTATTCCGGGTCTTTTCCTAAAGGAATGTGCATGCCAACTCTCAGGGGTCATCATGTGGGACATCTTTAACACCTCCCTGGCACAGGCCACTGTACCAACATGTCTTAAGACATCCGCCATCATTCCGGTACCAAAAGTCCAGACGGTCACCTGTCTCAATGACTATCATCCTGTTGCTCTCACCCCAATCATCATGAAAACATTTGAGAGAGTAGTCACATATCAAGAATACCATTGACATTACATCCGACCACCATCACCAGTATGCCTTCACACATCTGGGGTCTCATTTATAAAACTGTGCGTGGGATCATTACTAAAAGTATACGTACGCCTAAATGCCAAATTTTGCATGCGCCAAAAAATATTCAGACTGATAAATTCCTGCGTACGCACACCTCTAAGCAATCTTTGCTTTATAAATCACAGAGTGCCTCCAAGTGTGCGCAGCCGAATCAGCTTCAAGTTCCGCCCTGTACACGCCCCTTTTTAACCATAAATGGTCAACGTAAACAACCTCATGAATGCGATCTGCATATAAAACAGACTCAGATGCAAGTATTATATCTTGTCAGCAACAATGGCAGAAGGACTGAGAAAATCAATCAAGCGAAATTTCAAGTGGAGACACGTGTGGGTGAGGTGGAGGCCCGAAAAGTAGTTTTGTTCGGCGGTCACGGGATTGGGATAACTAACAACAAAAAGCAGAGTGAGTGGCAATATGTTGCTGCAGCACTGAACTCTAGTGGCACGGAGCGCAAAGTCCCAGAATTAAAAAAGAAGTGGTCTGACATAATGGTATACATATCTTTATGTACCAATAAATCGTTATGGTCCCTGAAGACCCTCTCCCTCTGAATCCTGCCACTTGTCCTCCAGCAGTGCCAGCAGTGCCATGGTGCAGCATTACGCATGGGGCTAACTGTATTTATAGGGTTACAGTAATAAGACTGACCGAGAACACCTTGGATAATCAGTTTGTAATCACTCACGTAAAATGTTCTTGCCTGATTTGTCAAGAAAAGCATCAAGGGGAACGGACAATAATATAACGATTGTGATGAGGAGTAGCCTATGTGGCTTGGTTTTCCACACTTGGGATTTAATTGACATTTGATTATGTGTTTACAGTGTCACATAAAAATATCATGTTATTGACACATGTTGGACAAATGCTTTATTCCATGCAGTCGCGCCGTCAGTGGACAGTATTGAGTGATTAAATAGAGAATTTTGATTTTGAATTTTGATTTTGATTCTAAGGAGATGTTTCTGGAGTTATAACTGAGAAATAACGCAGTTGACTTAAATTATTCTGATTACATAGATTTAACGCATGGGTTGAAATTAAACGTATGAAGGGCGATGATAAAAGGTAATCGTTCTTCTCACTCTACATTTCTTCAGTCTGACTTCAGTTCACCAGCACACCGTCTGTGTCGCCAATTCTCCTTTTCCTCCAAACCATTCGTACCGTACGCATGGGTCAGAGTTTGCTTAGGGCTGCGCACATTCTCCCGTCAAGTTCGTTTTTTATAGATCACAACTTTGGCCTGGAAAGTCACGTAGGCCTACGCCACTTTCAGCCCCGTTTTGTGCGTACACAATGGTTATAAATGAGACCCCTGGAGACTAGCAATTCCTATGTTAGACTACTTTTTCTTGATTTTAGTTCTGCTTTCAATACAATCATCCCACAGACACTGGTCAACAAGCTGTCAGCACTTGGCCTCGCTCCATCGCTCTGCAATTGGATACTGGATTTCCTCACCCACAGACCTCAGTCTGTAAGGATTAACAACCTCACATCCTCAACCACCATCCTCCACACTGGCAGTCCCCAGGGCTGTGTGGTCAGCCCTCTACTGTACACACTGCTTACTCACGACTGCAGAGCACACTCGACAGTAATGTCATAGTTAAGTTTGCAGGTGACACAACCGTGATAGGACTTATTGGCAATGGGGATGAGACGGCTTATAGGCAGGAAGTGAGGACTGGAACTGTGTTGTGGGGATAACAACCTGATCCTGAACATAAAGAAGACGAAGGAGTTGATTGTGGACTTCCGCAGGAATGGCCCAATCCCTCCCCCCCTCTACATCGACAACGCAGCTGTGGAGAGGGTTCACACATTTAAATACCTTGGCCTGCACCTTACCAACACGCTCACCTGGCAGGAGAACACCATGCACACCATCAAGAAGGCCCATCAACGGCGCTACTTCCTCAGGAAGTTGAAGGGGGCAGGCATGCCCACAGCCATACTCGAATCCGTTTGTGGTGGAGAATATCCTCACTTCCTGTATCACTGTTTGGTATTGCAGCAGCACAGTGGCAGAGAAGCAGGCACTACAGCGGGTGGTCAACTCTGCCCAGCGAATCATCTGCTGCAGTTTGCCATCTATGTCAACCATCTACATCACCAGATGCAAGGACAGAACAGCCTCCATCATGAAGGACTCCACCCACCCAGCATATGGACTGTTTACCTTCCTTCCCTCAGGCAGGAGGTTGCGTAGCATCTGGGCAAGGAAAACTAGGCTGAGGAACACCTTCTATCTGGATGCACTGATGCACTAACTGCACTTATGCACTTTAATGTCTAGGACCCTGACTGCTGCCCTGATTGCACTTTGACTTTATCAACTTACTTACAAGGAACCTACTGCTGCACTTGTACTCATTAATACGCTGCTAACCTTCTTTAAATATCTTCTTTTAATATGTATTTTTGTATCTTAGTAGCCTATGTCTTTATTCATATTAATAGTTTATTTTAAGTTAAACAAATTCTAGGGTTTTAGGTAGCACACTGAGACCTGAGTACTGTATTTCGACTTTCATGTGAATGTTAAATGACAATTATAGCATCCTTGATCCTTGATGCTTGAATTCTCTTGATTCAGGTTGATCAATTGAACTGTCCACTTGTGAGTTGAAAACAACTCCCCTTCTGTCAGTAGACAGCAGCCATGTTGGATCTTCCCATAGCCTGATCTGCGCTGCTTCCTGAGTGCGACCAGAAGAGAGTCATGTGATGCCGGTGTGACGCCACCGTGCAGAAACTCACTGGATGGGACGTGGACGTTGTTGTTTTTTTTAATGCTTGTACACAACATACGTTACAATAAACGTAAAAATAGTACCACTTGTATATTTACTTCAGTGTAAAACCTGTGTAGTTTGTCTTTCTTGATTAGTCCTGTTTTTCTCAATTTAACCTTTCACACTGAGCTCCATATATATATATATATATATATATATATATATATATATATATATATATATATATATATATATAATATATATATATATATATATATATATATATATGTGTGTGTGTGTATATGGAGCTCCCGTCATTTGTACCGGAATTTCATTGTTTCTATTAGGAACATCAATAAAGTGGGATGTTTTTTTTTAGACTCCTTTATTCACTGGGGTAGATCAAACATTATGTTTTGCCAATATCCCAATAGTCTGTGGCCTTTCATAGATTTTCTCCACATTGTAATGTCTTCTATCATATTTTGCAGAGAAATTGCAGGTGTGGAATTTTTAAATGTTTTCCCATCTATTAGCCTACGTATCCTACTTTTCTAGTTGATAAAAAATAACTAAAATAATTGAAAGGTACCGCTTTGATTGATAGTTTGGGTCCTCTGCCACGTGTCCTATTCAAGGATATCTTTGTATCTGACACTTTGAAATATTGAAACTGCACACACCAAATGGACCAAATGTGTGTGTTTGTGTGTGTGTGTGTGTGTGTGTGTGTGTGTGTGTGTGTGTGTGTGTGTGTGTGTGTGTGTGTGTGTGTGTGTGTGTGTGTGTGTGTGTGTGTGTGTGTGTGTGTGTGTGTGTGTGTTTGTGTGGGCCTGTACGTGCCCTGGTACATTCATATCCATGGGACCTGTAGAGCTGAATGCCAAAGGGGTGATTCTGAAGGCCTTTGAGCAGTACAGACTGAAGACATGCATTGACTTCACACCATGGAAAGGGGAGGAGAACTACATCTCTGTGTTCAAGGACAGCGGGTGAGGACAAATCAGCATATTTTGCACCTCTGCCTTGTTATATACTTTCATATACATGACAGGCTTGAGGCTGGGCTCAAAGTTCAAAACTGGAATGATTATGATTTCATTGAATATTCTATAGCCTGTTTTCAAATACATCACTATATCTGTTAATAACTTAATAATCCATGGCGAAAAAAATCCAACTGAGTCGATTTACATTATGCTTCAACATCATTTTTGGATAATTATTAGTAACAATTACATCATAGATTTTCATCATAATCAATAGCCAAGACCCCAAATGTAGGAACAAGTGCAATGACATGATGAAACATAGTTCTGATGAGGACATTGAGGACATTGACACCTTGAAGAAACGTTTCCTCTTTGTCTGTGGTCTGCGGACAGTTGCTACTCCTCTGTGCGTAACCGCCGTGAGGGGAAGCAGAGACTGTCCGTCGGCAGTAACTGCGACTTCGTGGGCATCGTGGAGCACAAGTTCCTGCACCTGCTGGGCTTCTGGCATAAGCAGTCACTCATAAGATAGAGTGATAAGAGTTTGCTCTCTCGCTCTGGCTAGTTTGATTTGAGCCATGCTTTCCACAAGGTTAATCCTGGTCGTTGCACTGACCTGGTACCGAGTGAGTACATGCATTCATTTTTGTGACATTGATTTTCTTATTCATTAAAAAATATGTTGTTTTAGTTGTTAAGTTGGTACACAAGTAAATTGCTGCGTTATATATATTTTGGGTAGGAAAATATACACCATGAGAGTGTCATTTAAATTGCACTATTCGTATTATAAAACAATGAACCGACGGATGCCAAAATGATAAGTTATCATAGTGTGCATACGTAGGTTAAGGAATTCTTGCAAACCAAAAATCGAACACACAATTTTATGTATCAGTCAATTGGTACAAAGTTCTTTATTCTACTCTGCAAAAAGTGAGCCAGTGAACACAACCATATCCCTTGTGCATAAATGAAAAGGGAGCCAATAGAATAGCCTGGCAAGCTTGGTCAGCCTAAGTCCTTCAAGGCGTGAGAAGAGTGAAACTGCCATAAATGCATTCTAATAACAATTTTCTACAGACGGTGGCCAAACTATCTGGAGAAACAGGTAAGTGATTCACTATGCCATCACTTTCAAGAGTTTCACTGTTTCACTGAAAGATTACTTGAACTCAAGTCATTATTAGTATGAGTGAATATGTGTTTCTAAAAGTCTCTCAAAGTGCTCTCCTATTTCTACTTGTGAACTTTAGTAAACAAACATCTATTCTATTCTGTAGAAATTGATGTTGATGAGGGCCAGGCCTGGGATATCTTGGATGTCAATAAGGGTTTGTATATTTCTCTTGGTTTCTATGCTGACTCTACATTTACATCAATATTTTCTGATCATACCTCTTTGTGGATAGAAATAAAACAACACTTTGTTATGGCAGGACTTGACTTGTTGGAGGGTGATATTGAAAATGTCGAGGTGAGTTAGTGTTTCCGGAGATACCTTTACCTGATCAAGTGGGAGTTTCATCCTCCAAGCTGCCGTCGCTGTCTTACTAAAGTCATAATATGAAGAGCCTACTTGATTGTGTTTATACTTAATCTGTGACTCAGATGATTGTAAATATGAGGTGATAATGAGACCTCACATCAAAATCCACACACATCTAACGCAGTAATTTTTTGATTGTAAATCAGAAACAACCTGTGCCAGTTTTTTAGAAAACATTGTTGAATTGTTAAGCCAGTTAGGAACTAGCAGCAAGCCAACATTAAATATATCAAAGGTATCATGGCTTTCTAAATGTTAACCCATCCCATTCTTCATTCCAATAAGTTTGACGAGAAAAACTCCATCGTCGGAGACCAGTACCGTTGGCCGAAAACGATTCCTTACTATATAGAAGAAAGCGTCGGTGAGTTGATGCTCTCATATGGAACCTCAAAAGCATCAGAATATTGAAATATAGAAAGTGCATACACCAAATGGACCAATTTTGTGTGTGTGTGTGTGTGTGTGTGTGTGTGTGTGTGTGTGTGTGTGTGTGTGTGTGTGTGTGTGTGTGTGTGTGTGTGTGTTGTGTGTGTGTGTTGTGTGTGTGTGTGTGTGTGTGTGTGTGTGTGTGTGTGTGTGTGTGTGTGTGTGTGTGCGTGTGTGCGTGTGTGCGTGTGTGTGTGTGCATGTGTGCGTGTGTTTGTGTGTGCTTGTGTGTTTGTATGTGGGCCGGTATGTGTCCTGGTACATTCATATCCATGGGACCTGTAGAGATGAATGCCAAGGGGGTGATTCTGAAGGCCTTTGAGCAGTACAGACTGAAGACATGCATTGACTTCACACCATGGAAAGGGGAGGAGAACTACATCTCTGTGTTGAAGGACAGCGGGTGAGAACAAATCAGCACATTATGCACCTCTGCCTTGCTTTATACTTTCATATACATGACATGCTTGATGCTGGCCTCAAAGTTCATAACTGGAATGATAATGATTTAATTGCATATTAAATAGCTTGTGTTCAAATACATCACTATATCTGTTAATATCTTAATAATCCACGACGAATAAGATCCAACTGAGGTGCATACAATTATGCTTCAACATAATTTTCGGTTAATTTTTAGTAATAATAACATCATAGCTTTTCATCATAATCAATAGCCATGACCACAAATGAACGATGAACAGGTGCAATGACATGAAACGTAGTTCTGACGAGGACATTGAGGACCTAGCCAGCGTGAAG
Source organism: Melanogrammus aeglefinus (assembly GCA_900291075.1). Classification (NCBI taxonomy): domain Eukaryota; kingdom Metazoa; phylum Chordata; class Actinopteri; order Gadiformes; family Gadidae; genus Melanogrammus; species Melanogrammus aeglefinus. The sequence goes on along the minus strand of OLKM01000623.1, from coordinate 148,424 downwards.
AAACTTTCCCTCTTAGTCTGTGGTCTGTGGACAGTTGCTTCTCTTCTGTGGGGAACCGCCGCGTGGGGAAGCAGAGGCTGTCCATCGGCAGTAACTGCGACCGCCTGGGCACCGTGGAGCACGAGTTCCTGCACGCGCTGGGCTTCTGGCACGAGCAGTCCCGGGCGGACCGCGACGACTACGTCAATATCATGAGGGATCAGATTAAGCCGGGTATGGTGTCTGTGTCAGTGGTGAAGACGGCCAATGTCTCTCTCTTACAAACTTATTCTCTAACAACCGGACCAATAGGCATACATTTTATAGTCAGTATTTACACACAGTAGGCTATTTATATATTTAATCTATTTTTACAATTTTGCCTTACAATGCATAAATGGTGTAGGCCTATTCGTTGTAGTTCCTGGTGGATGATCGGTATACTGTATGTATTCAGGTATTATGTATGACTGGTGCATGAGGTTTGAGTTGTAAAGGAAATAGTTTTTGTTTTTGCAGCCCCTGTGCATGTGAAGGACAAATCCCTTGGAGCAAATAAAGACATGTTCTGTTGTATTCTATTGTATTCTATTCTAACCCCCAACATGCAAACTCTATGTGTTCAAACACAGGCAAGGATCACAACTTCAAAAAGTACGACGACAAGGTGTCCAGCTCGCTCGGCGTGCCCTATGACTACGGCTCAGTGATGCACTACAGCAAGACGTCGTTCAGCATCGCCTCGGAGCCGACCATCGTCACCAAGATCCCAGAGTTCATAGACGTGATCGGCCAACGGATGGAGTTCAGCGACAGCGACCTCCTCAAGCTGAACCGCCTCTACAACTGCAGTGGGTTAATTTATACCAATAGACCCCTATGTACAGAGGCGTCATCAGAGCACAAACACAGTTGTCGCTCATCTTGACACTAATTATGGATCTGCTGGTTTTATACCAGGGCAAGGGTGGTAGAATGGGCTAGCGGAGATTATGAACACATTGCTGGCACCTGCTGGTGCTTTGACATACATACTGTAAATGAAACAACTGGAAACCATTAAACAGTGGTGATTGCATGCTGCATTATGCATGATGGGCTCTAATGAGTGTAAGACTTGACGTAACTGGCCCAATCCCGATGTCCAGACTCACAGACTCACGGACTTTGCTGCGAGTTCTCGTGAAATTATTAAGGCTTAAGGGCTGTCCCAATGTCGAATTCCAAAGGGGGTGAGGGTTTGCGTACACACTTAACGAGCCCTTTCCGTGAGTCTGCGTCAGTGCTGACTTCACCTAAGGTGAAGTCAGTTCAAAGCGCTGTGACGTTTATCACGGAGACCATAGGGAAATTTTCTGATATCAATAAATGGCTGAGGCGGATTATTTTCATTGCATTTACAAAAAAACAAAAAAAATGAGAATTCCCAAACCGGCAGCATCTTCATCATTAACCGTTGCCAAGGTAACATGTGCTCCTATGAAGTGCTGTCCCAATCCCATATATACCTATCTGAGCCCATGTGGCCTCACACACTCGCTCACTTAGCACCTGAGATGAATTAAGTCCATGAGTCCTTAGTCCTCAGGGCTCACTTTGGGATTGGGCCACTGAGTACCGATTTATTCAAATATTTCAATGATATGATGTATCATGTATTTGTTGTTCTAAAAGCCGAATAGGCCTACAGTAGAATACCAAATAATACTTATATCTGCTATCTTCACGTAATGTGTAATCCATTGCAATAAATGAATTTCCCTGTGTGATGTTTTGCATTATAAAGGCTTAACCCAGCAGATATTAAAATTGTCAAAGTGCAAACAGCATTTGCAGCTGTTCGCATTTGCAGCTGATTGTTATCAATTGAGTTATCGATTGTTCTAGTTTTATTATTTTATTTTTTATTATATTAATGTTTAATAGTTGTGTAACTCACTGATAAATACATCTTCCTAGGCAATAAGGCAAAGGCCATCATACAAAACACATCATGTGTGAATTTGATTTAAAAAAAAAAAGCTTCCGTTCAGAGACAGACTGTTTTTAGCATATAGCACTCTGTCTTCTTAGCAGAACAGCATCCGCCATTACTAACCCATCACACCAATCCCTTCCACAGCCACCTCTTCCACCTTTGTGGAGAGCTGCGACTTTGAGGAGCTGAACATCTGTGGCATGATCCAGGGTCCGAACAACAAGTGGGAACAGCGTATGGCTGTGAGTGCTGGACCTCAAACAGACTTCACCTCAATGGGACAATGCAAAGGTAGCCATAACTTGAATACCTTTACTTGTTATTCATGTATGTCATTCTAGTCATTTTATTATTTTGGTTTTACTTTCAGATATACACTGCCTTCAATATAGGAATAAAATATGTTTTATTTAATTATTTCGATATAGTTTGGCTTTTAACAATTCTGGAATGCACAATATATTTTGTTTTGTATTTGTTAGTTATACATCCACCTGGTTCTATAAAATACAGTAGATTCCAATCACAGCTCATCACCTTATCTGGCCATAAATGTATTGGGTCATAGGCCTAAGTGTTTTTGTTTTGAAAATGGATAAAAACCAACCCGAAGGCAGAACAAAGTACAGGATAATCTCCAATAACCCACAGCTAAAAGTTTGCAGTTGCAAATACTTTCACTGAAGTAGGACAGGTCAATACTGTTTACAATAATGTCAGGCCTGTACAAGAAGTCAAAACACTTCCATTGAATTAAACTTTATCGTGATTTTTTTTGTGATTGTTTTACATATTGCAACTGAATGTAGTGAACGTTTGAATTTGAATGGAAATAGAAACTACATAATGTATTGTGGCTTAATGCACTTAATGTGCAGTAATGGACACTGTTGCCCACAGGAAAGGGCTACTTCATGCATTTCAGCACTGCATCTGGGTCCGCTGGGGACAGTGGATTACTTGAGAGCCGGTTCCTGTATCCTAAGCCTGGGGTCCAGTGCCTGCAGTTCTTCCTCTACAGCAGCGGGGGCGCTAGCGATTCCCTCAAAATTTGGGTTTGGGAGTATGACTCAAACCTCAAACCTGAACGGCGAATGAAACTTTTCGAGAACATAACAGGTGTGTTCAAATCAACACTAAGGTCATCGTTAAAATAAACCCTAAGGTCAGCGTCTTTCGGATGAGTCGTTAAACCGAGGACCTGGTTTCATGTACCTCCCCTTGTCCTGGCCCAATTCCTAATCTGGGTTCTTATATCATTATGGCCACAAAGTCATCTCCCAGTCTCTGATTGGATCGTTTCCTCATTCCACACCTATCCACAGTGAATTCCCCAAGTGGGTGATTCACACTGGTAGTGGAAGAGGTGTACCCCTTATACCCCCCCCCCCCCCCCCCCCACACACACACACACACACACACACACACACACACACACACACACACACACACACACACACACACACACACACACACACACACACACACACACACACACACACACACACACTATGTCAACCACTTTAAAAGCACTTGACAAATGCAATGAATTAATTAATAATGAATGTGTCTCACTACCATCTGTTTGTTATTTATGAATAGAACAAAGAAATCTCTTTGATTATTGCTCATGTTGACCATGTCCGTTTGTCTCTCAAATACGTCAAAGGTTCAAGCGGATCATGGGAGCTGCATCACGTGACTCTCAACATAACAAAAAAGTCCAGAGTGGTGTTTCGAGGGGGTGAAGGGAGACGCGTCTGCCACGTTGGGGGGTCTCTCGCTCGATGACGTCAACATTTGGTCCGGCCAATGCCCCCAGCATGTGTGGAAAATACGCAACATCACCAGTCTCCTGGCAACCACGCCAGTAGGCACCAAGGTGTACAGTCCCTCTTTCCTCTCACCGACTGGCTATTCTTTCCAGGTGAGTCCTAACCAACACCTTGCTCTTGAATTCCACTCCCCAGTGAATAAACCGCGCACTGATATTCATATTCAGGCTTTGAATGCCTCTATTCATAGACTATGGATGGAAAGAATTATGCCTCAACTGCTTTCTTCTTAAACACCTCAGCCACTACAATATGAATCATGACGCGAAATGATATGGATACGAGACAAAAAAATTGGCAAATACACCGTTAACATAACCCTTTGATGGCCATAGGTTATCCACTTATAAGCATATGTATTCATGAGAATATCCACATAAACAACCAGGTGTAAAAGTTCCACTGTTTCAGTCATGAATGCGGTCGTCACAGATACCAGAGTTATTAGGGCAAAAATTCTCCACAAAGGAGATTTGGTAGTTTCATCCTGCGTGTGGCCCTGCTGTGCAGGTAGGTTCGTACCTCAATGGAACCAGCTCCCGTCCTGATACCATGGGGCTCTACCTGCACCTGACCTCCGGCCCCAACGACGACAGCCTGAAGTGGCCTTGTCCGTGGCACCAGGCCACCATGTCTCTGATGGACCAGCAGTCGGACGTCAGGACCCGTATGAACATGCAGCGCATGGTCACCACTGATCCAAACAAGATGGACGGTAAGCCCGTCGGCCAAGCACAGGGAGGCCGCTGTACGAACAAGTCCACACTGTTTGCAGTGCTTTGTGGAAAACGTTCTTGTCACGGATCATAACCTGATGTATCAAAGTTCAGGGACGGATCCATAGAATTTTCTATTGCTATAAGGTTATGTCACCTTACTTTACTTTGTGTGTGTGTGTGTGTTTGTGACCCATTCCAGTAGTTTAGAGTTTCCTATTGCTATAAGGTTATGTCACCTTACTTTACTTTGTGTGTGTGTGTGTGTTGTGACCCATTCCAGTAGTTTAGTTCCATTTAGGTTCAGTCATGTGTGTGCAGCTATGCCTTTCATCCCACTCCGGTTGTCCAGTTTCCCTTGGGTTCAATCATTTAGCACTCCAAAGCAAACTATTTAAATCCGAGTGCAAAATCGAGTGTCTGCATATGCAAGCATATGCATGCAACAACAAGAGAGAGAGAGGAGAGAGTGTGCAGAGTAGATAACGGTATCTACATTAACCCAGAAGCAATAAACAACTTCCTAAAAACAAATCACTAGGGCTCAGGAAAGACAGCAGTCTTGTACTGAGCAGAAGAGAATAAAGGAGAGTGAAAGAAAGTAAGGTCTCGTCTCCCTCCTCTGACAGGTCCCGAGTTCTTCTGGGACCGGCCCAGTAAGGTGGGGTCCCTGGTGAGTGGCCCTGATGGGAGCTACTACCGCGGCCCTGGCACTGGGACAAGCAGCTTCCTCACCCACAGCCGACTGCACAGCAGGAAGTACATTAAAGGAGACGACGCCTACTTCCTCCTGAGTCTGCAAGGTGTGGGACATTACTGTTGAATGTGATTGTGATGGAGTTATTAGGATATTGGGTTATTTCTTTAGTGTATGCTGTTCATGTTGCAGGTAAGTTTAAGAGCTAGAATTTGATTGTCATTGGTTAGAAAGGGCCAAGCCATTGGGAGTGAAATGCTCTGAAAATATGTTTTTGATTGGTTGACTATACCTGCCTCTGGAGGACAATTTCACCTTTATATTGTTCACTCATTTGCATGAGGGGATGAAGTTTTCAAGTTTACATGTATTTCTAAAGTAGCCAATATTAATGTTAATTTGAAAGACTTTCTTAGAATGTTAGTACCGGACAGCTTGTTGAAGCTCGTCTTCCCACTATGAATAATGCATCGGTTTTGGCACAGTTCGTGTTTTGCCGTTAGCCAAAACATCTCCAGTAACTGGAGATGGCCCATTAACCCCAGATGTGAGCTTCTCTATCAGACTTTTAATGCATTATCAAAGCCTGATTTGAGACTAACATAACAGCACCCGTAAACCGCTGTCCCTCCTTCACAGATATTTCTCAGTTGCTGCTCCCTCAGCCCCTGCCCCCCACTGCACCCCACCCCAAGGCGAGGGCCCTGGCCCCAGACGTACCCCCGGGTGCCAACAAAGTCCAAAATACCCTAGCTATGGCGCTCACACTGACGGTGTCAGCATCGCTGCTGTTGGTTGCCTTGGTTACCAGCATGTACGTGCGGAGGAGAACGAGGACACAGTGGCAGCAGATTGACAAAGCGGTCCTCTTAGAGGGCATGCCTGGATTTCTGGAACAGTGAGTTTAACCACCGAGACGTTTCAGTTATGTGAACCCACCACTAGGGAGCACTGCAAGAACACCATTTCAGTTCCTTAATGCCTTGTAATTATATGACGCTTTTGAATTACTAATGCAAAACAGGACAAATAAAAAATAAAGGAATCACTTTAAATCCCAAAAATTAAAGTAATGAAATGCAGGGGTTACACATATTGACTTGTGTTTTCCAGCAGTACATTAGTGGTTAAACCATAAGTATAATCAAAAAATGCCATATTTAATGATTTCACCCCTCTCCCTTGGCTCTTTTTTGTTGGAAGGATTAACAATGCTTTGCATCTGTCATAACAGGAAGGCCTGAAGGATTCACCACCCATCTCTTTGATCAACCAGCCGGGGACACCCACAAGACTGGCCACTGAATTACTATGCATGAAAGAAACTAAAAGGTCTATAAATCACCATAAAAGCAGGGTGAATAAATCCATTTAAGTTGTGGGTTAATAATTTCACCCGATACATTAACCACAAGAGGATTTTGTTAAAGCAAGACCTGAAAGATGAAAGTATAACATAACTCATGTTGCCTTCATTCCGCTAGTCACCACGTCAAAATACAAGGGAGGATAATGTGTGTGCCACGCTATTGCAATGCTGAAATCGCTCAATTAAAATGCATAAATAAAAATAATGCATAAAATAAAAACCCAGTCTCCCTGCTCAAACAATTTATTTTTGTTAATCAAAAATCAAGCAATTATAAAATGATTTTTTTTTTGGTGGCGAGGGGGGGGTGGGGGTTTGGCAGAGTTTGATTTAAGTGCTAGCGTTGTGAGGCAGAAGGAGGAGGAGGAGTGTGCCATCAGATGAGGAAGACCACGCCCTCAGACACCATGACCTGGTTGTCGTCCTGCATGCGGCCCAGCAGCTGCTCTACCTCCCCCTCCTGGAAGCCTTCGCCCTGGGCCGGAGTGGGGTCCTTGTTGACCAGGCCCAGCAGCTCGGCCACCGCCACCGACTGGGAGCGCTTGGTCTTGAAGGCCTGCAGCAGAGCCCCCTTGAACGCCTTGAGTCTGGAGGACACAATGGAACAATTAAAAACAACATTTAATCATACAGCCCTCTTCAAAGCACTGAAAGCGCTTCACATGGGGAGGAATAGTCCCACCTCATCCACTACCAATTCCCAATTCCCATTTTTGTATGCTTAATTTATATAACCAATTGCTGCCTACGTTTTTGTGCACTCATAATGGGGCACACTGGGTTATTTGTTGCAACCTACTACTGCAATGACCATTTGGTTAAACATTTATTAGCAAATGCTCTATGTGGGTACATGAATGTGCCATTAAATCAAGACCATGGATACATATGCTAGTGAAGCATAGCGAACATTCATGTACCCTGTGCCTTGGAGAGAAATGGGGCATCATCTTGCATAGACCTGAAGTGTTGATAGTGACATAGGACAGTGTTCGACACTCATTTTGGGAGGTGCTCCATACCTGTCCCGACTTATCTCCTTCCGTAGAGTCTGCGATAGAGGCTTGGGTCTTAGATTGGGTTGGGCTGAAGTAAAACAAAATCATAATATCTATTATTTACATTTAAACGTTAAATGTTGTGCAACTTTTAAGTGTATTGACATTTTACGCAACTTTCACTTACCTTTTTTTGACACTAACATTGAAGTAAAAGTTAATTGGGAGCATTGATAAAATGTAAAGTAAGGGTAAAAGTTAAATTCTGGTTTCTGGGCCAAACTATAAACGAGCCAAGTGTTGGGCATCATACCATTCTCCTCCCCAGCAAAGTCATAAGGATCAGCCTCAGAGCCTGCCATCTTGTTCAGGTCACCTTTTGTAGCCAGGTTGCGTTTCCTAGTACCAGAAATAAGAAGGCAAATCGTTTCTAGGCTTCATTTATGCGATTTGGTGATCAAACAAGAAAAGCTGCGATACAGATCTAGTGACCTTTAGATTACCATTGAAGTTTGGAGGACGTTTGCTCCAGATATGGTGATAAAAATAGTATGTTTAGTTAGTGGCATCTATTGGAGGAAACCTTGACCTCGTAATAGTGTGTTCACCAACAATAACAAAATGGGGATGAGTTGAAAAGAAGAGGACCTGGTGCTTCTCTTGGGATCCTGGCTCTGACTTTCGGACTGGGACTGCGTCTGCGATTGGGACTGGGACTGGGACTGGCTCAGGTCCATGTCTTCATCCGGAGCTTTACGCTTCTTCTCCTTCTCCAGTATCTAGTATACAAAATTCTTAGCTGAGTTTATTTGTCAACTCAAATAAATGAAATCGAAAATACAACTTGTGCATCAAAACTGCTTGAAATACTTCTATGCATCCTTTTATCTGATGGCTTTGGCAATGACCTTTTTGAAGTAGGCAAACTGCATCAGTTCAAGGGCAGCCTCCGCGTCTTCCATGTCAATGGTTTTACTCATTCGGGCTTTGGCGTGCGCTGTGCCCAAACGAATCATGGTCTCCAGGGCACGGGCAGTTACCGGGATAGTCTGAGGCAAAAGAGTGACAATCTTTTTTTGGTTGCAAATTACTTTACATTTTGTGCACAAAATCCATAGTCATTCATCAATATTACAATGACTTGCAATGCAAAATCTATTTAGTCAGGCAGGAGCTTCTGCAAGGAGCAGAGTCTAAAAGGGGGTAAATGGGGCAATACAGACCCTGGCTGTATCCGAGTTGAACTGGTCATGGCTGCGGAGCTTGGAGTACTCTTCTGAGATGTAGTCCGATGCCTCCTGGGTGAGCACAGGCTTCACGAGCTTGGCCACATGGATGTACTTTCTGATGAACTCCATCGTAACCACCTTCTCCCTAGAGAAAGGAGCAGACAACATTATGATGGCCGGTATTTTGAGCTGTCCATCTATCTTTTACAGACTGTAGAGTTAAGCACAAGAATGCATACATTTTGTATTGTACTGGTTTCAAAAACTTCACGTAAAGACTTTGAAACCTCAGTTCCGGAGATGAAGGCTTACTTCTTGTTACGGTGGCTGTGTAGGATGCTGTTCTTTTCGTATATTTGGAGCTCCTGCTCTGCGGTGTCTGTGATGTTAGGGTCCTCTGTGGCAAAGATGTCCACGTTGCTTCCGAGAGGCATCGCTTTATAAATACAAAATCGCCATGATTTACTGCACACTCAGCGAGTGATCCATTTTAGCAGTCATATTGGAGAACTTGTCATATCAAGTGTTCTCCTGCCAATACCACCATTCCCCTTGCGTTTGAGGTTTTGTGACTAAAAAAGGCATTAACTGCAACCATCACAGGTTTATTGAGCCATTTCACACCTCTTTCCATCTCTACCCAAGGGGCTAAAAATGTGGCTCAGCTCTTATTTTGAAAAATGGTAGAACACCTCCAATGCTAAATCCTTTCCACAATCTGGTTCGGGCCAAATCACCTTCTGGGGGAGTAGAGCAAGATATTTTATCGGATACATCAGTGTGTCTATTAAAGGGGACATTTTCATACCATCAGGCGTGAGTGTGATTAGCCATTACAAGCCGTTTTCCAAATGTGCAGCATTGTGACACAGGTGGGCGTGTCCATCTAGATGTGTGATGGATAGATAGTCCACTGGGTAGGCTGGTAGACTGATCTATCCAGTACACATCTAGGTGGACACACCCACCTGTGACGTCACAATGCTGCACAGTTTCAAACCTGCTTGTAATGGCGAATCACACTCACACCCGGTGGTATGATATGTCCCCTTTAAACCATGGGGGGGTACCCAGAATGGGTTTGACCCACTTCAAAATAGGTTTGAGGTGGACCGTGGTCTGACCAGCCACCCACATGGTGTGGCAAGACCCCCGCAAGCCCCTGGTTCCCCCTCCTCACCCGTCCCCTCCTGCTCCCCGGGGGTCCGGTAGCGGTGCATGCGCAGCACGTGCTCAGAGATCTGCAGGTCGCTCTCCGGGTCCATGTTGTCCAGCACGATGAAGAGGAGGTCGAAGCGGGAGAGCAGGGAGTCCTGCAGGCCGATGTTCTCCATGGGGGTCTTGTACTGGTCATACTGGGGGAAGAGAAACAAGATGACGGGGGTGTTGAAAAGAAACGGTAAACCTTAAACAGACACCTATATCTCCTGAGGTGCAGGCTCAACATGCATTCACCAACGCAAGTTTGGGAAATCCTTGAAGCCCGTCTAGCACAGACGGATAGTAGCCCAAGACAGACGGGTCTGACAGTTGCCACCCAAGTCTATAGTTGCCACCTTTTGAGCAACGTTATTTCCGCCAACCATGAAAATATAGCCCAGCAGAAACATACAAGGAGGCAATTGTAACACATTGCTAAAAGGTGACATATTATACCACCAGGTGCGAGTGCTTAGCCGTTAAAAGCTGTGGAAATCGGTAGACTGATCTATCCAGCACATATCTAGGTGGACACATCCACTTTGTGATGTCAGAAGAGGCCGATTTAGAAAAAACGGATTGTAAGGGCTAATCCACGCACACCTGGTGGTATAATACGTCACCTTTACCGCTGTCGCAATTGATCGAAAAATGAATGCGTGACATATCGAAAAGCTTCCCTCACCCTGCCATACACGGGGTTAGCGGCAGCCAGGACGCTGCAGCGAGCGTTGAGCCGGGCCTGGATGCCGGCCTTGGCGATGGTGACTCGGCCCTGCTCCATCACCTCGTGGATGGCCGTTCGGTCCATGTCGGACATCTTGTCAAACTCGTCGATGCACACCACCCCCCTGTCGGCCAGCACCATGGCTCCGGCCTCCAGGATCCTCTCGCCTGAACACCAAACAAACATCACCGAATAGGCAGGGAGAGACAGGCCTTAACCAGGTCACCCAACGTCTACAATATACTGCATTAGTAAAATTCAACTAGTGGGCCATCACTAATGCTGCGTTTTGATTGGCTGAGCTACCAGTAGGCTATAACTTATAGCCTACCATTAGCGAAAACGCCGGCTTTGTAAACAAAAACAATGGCGGCTGCTTCGCGTTTTGATGAAGTTTCTGACGATTTTATAAGCTCAAATTATTTTCTGGATATGTTTTCACTGCCCTACTAGAGTTGAATTTTACTTAAACTATTTTCCCTCTCGCCCTCATGGGCTCTGACTCAATAGCCCATGAGGGCGAGAGGGATAGGCCTAATTGTTAAATACAATGCATATCAGCATCCCAAAGTAAACTAAAAACGGTTAATTTGTGAGAAAACAGTGCATGTCCGAGTTATATAGAGACTCAAGTCAGGCAGCGTTGATATTTAACTTGAGAATCAAACATAATTATTTTTAAAATATTAAAAGATCTGCATACATAAAATTAAACTTGAAAACATAATTCAGGGATCAAATTAAACATCAGATTTGTTAGACATCAACGCTTAATTTGACATCGTAGTACAGACAACGGAGAAACGCAGAAAAATCTGCGTGGGGAAGAAGGTGACCGTACCAGTCTCCGTATCCGTGGTAACGGCCGCCGTCAGACCAACGCCGGTAGAGCCCCTCCCTGTGGTGGGTATGGCCCGGGGAGCTGTGTAGAGCACGTAGCGCAGCAGCTGGGACTTGGCCACCGAGGGGTCACCTACATAGCAACAAGGACCAGACCGATCATGATCTGCATCATTACCCTCGGTTTGAGGTGGACCCATTTATAATCGCTTCAAAACAACCAACCTATCAGGAGTATGTTGATATCCCCACGGATGCGGGAGCCATTCTCCAGGATGGTCTCATTCCCTCCCAGCAACAGGCAAAGGATGGCCTTCTTTATGTAGCAGTGGCCGTGGATACTGGGGGCGAGCGAGCGGCCCAGGTGTTCAAACACATCCTACATTGGCAAGGAATAGCACGTTTTAAAAAATGGGCTTAAATTAGCCCTTTGCCAACACTTATTATTCTGCTTTCAACATTTTATTCCTAATTTTCTGTCCTCTCGATACTTCGTACATCCCGTCATATTTGTGTTTTGCCATGCATTATGTCCATTATTGTTTGAATACTTGCTGTACATGTATTAGCTAATGTTTTGACGCCAGAAGGCTAGCCGGCCATGAAGGCGTCTGTTAATGGAGATCCTTTGAATAAAAGAAACTCTTCAATTCATTTTAGTGTCCCTTATAATATTGTCTTCAAGTAACTTCCCTCCAAATTCAAACACAGTAGTCAACGGCTAAAATGTTTGTAGGTTTGCCAAGAAAATAACCACCCAAAAAAAATGTATGCAATGGCATCAAACAAGCATACTTTTGGGTGGGCTTTGCAGAACTTCTTGATCTTGTGCACATCATCAGCAGAGAAGGTCGGTACAATTTCCTTGCTCATGAGTTTGACATTATTGACCAGAAGTGTTGTCCTGCAGAGATAAAATTAAATACATAAATAGACTGGCTTCATCAGAAAGACAACACAAGCAATGTCTCAACTGTCCCGGATCACCCTTCAGTGAAACCCTAGACCCTCACAATCTATCATACTGCCCCCACGTTGGCCCTTGCAGGCCTGAATGCCTTATGATCTTCTTAATACATCTTCATTATCAATGTCCTTTGTATCAATTGCAAATTACCCTGCCATCTCTACGCCACGATTAAATAGCCATCTTTAGATGTCCACCTGGCTCACATTTATCTAAATAGCCTTACCCGACAAAAGCCCTCTTTGCCCATTCAATCTGTTACAGGCTGCCACATAAACTACACAAGGTCATTCTTTGCAGCCACCTGAAACTCAAATAGGCCAATCCAACATGCAGCTGCCTCCGGCTGGCACACATGCCAGGAAACACAAATTATATTTCCTCTTTGATCATATTCCCTTTTCGTACATAGAGGTGCTTCATGCAAAATCCAAGAACCATCATTTGAATACTCTATTATAAATGCCATCCCACAGCCATTTCCCTCATATAGATTTAGACCACTCCCCACTCATTTCTCACAAATCAGGGAATCTCTTTTCAATCGGGATGAGAATCCATCTTGCCCGCAGTCGATCATACGTGAAGCTAGTAGCACCACCAGAGGTTCACAAAGGGCTCGGTCTCTGTCTTTGCATTCAAGCCTCCGGCAGCTTTAATGTGTCTCATCAAATAAAGCCTTGCAGCATGTAAAAAAAAAGAAGAAAAAAGATCACATCTCTCAGTTCACTGAAACATCCCTTACCAATAGACGAACCCCCCCGTAAACAAAAACACCGACCTGAAGGTGCCCGAGGTGAAGCCCCCCTGTTTAGCAGGCAGGCAGCGGTACACGCCTACCAACTGCACACGGTCCCCGGGTTTGGCCTTGTCCACCAGGTCAGCGTCCGTGATGACGTCCACCGACCGGGGCAGCTGGCCCGCGGGAGCCTTCTCGGGCATCTCCTGGATGGTCAGGGTCTGGTGGTCCTGGTAGGCGCACAGCCCGTACTCCGTCTCCAAAGGGTTGTTCTCCTCATCCTGGAACCCAACACACACACACACACACACACACACACACACACACACACACACACACACACACACACACACACACACACACACACACACACACACACACACACACACACACACACACACACACACACACACACACAATCAGCAACCAGAGCAGCTTGGAATTGAAGGATCATGTAGAGCGGAGACAGTTGCTGCATGAACAACCAATGATCAACCACAATGCACAGCTCTGTACCAACCTTGGTAGGGTATACAGCACTGGAGGGGAAGGCGTCCAGAGAGGTGAGGTCTGTGTACCTCCGCTCCAAGGTCTTCTTGGTAGCAGGGCAGTAGTGCACACTCCGCATGATCTTTGGCCTCACAAGAGAACCTTAGAGGTCAAATGAATAGAAAGGCTGGGACAACCTCAATGCAGTGCATCACAGTGACAAACTCACACAAACACATTAACACGTTCCCCTGGTCCGTAAAAGTTAGATTGAAGATTTTACAGAGTAAATTAAATCTGTTTTTTATATTAAAATAATGTTTTTCCATTAAAAATGTCTCGACATGTGTAGGCAATACATTTTTAGATCCCAAGCATCAAGTGACTATTTCATCAAACATCACATTATGTGACAAAATAGTGTGGTTCTTGAAGAGGCCGTCTACCTACACTTGGTAACAATGCCTTCCACACAGACCAGGCTTCCAAGGTGGCGGGCAGTGAGGGTCCTCGGGCTGACGTGGTTGGTCCCGAAGCTGCCCTCGAAACCAACGTGGAAGTCCTCAAACTGTTTGGCAAAGGTGGCATCAATGGAGGCCACCAGATCTTTCAGGGCCTTCTGGAACGCAATCATTTCACCGAACGAATCCTTCAGCATACTGCAAAAGGAGAATATAAACAAGAGATCCAGAAACACATCTCTGCAATAATCAGTATATTTAAATAAGTATTATTTTATATTGATATACAATTCCTGAATACTCAGCTGGTGCCATGTTGTGTACAAGCTGCTGGTTCTAAATAAAATTCAGAATATAAATAATAGGCTTGTTGAAGAACAATGACTTGACCATTTCTAATTGACAGTTTGTTTTGGTCTATATCTTATTAAGGTTGTTTATACCTCTATTGACTTATCTAAGGCTATAGATCTTAAAAGCCATCATTAGGGTAAGGTAATTGATCTAAGCAGAAACACCTGATACAAAATCACCAAATGTTTGAGCAACACAACTCACGCCTTCGCCCTCTTTTCGTTTCTCCTTCGCAAATCATTGATGTTCACGATGAGCCGAACAAGCGTTATCAGACACCATATTCCTGACCTTCTCATGATAGACACCTTGGTCTTGCTTAAATGAAAATGAGAAAAACACAAAATTGATTGAAATATTGAATTATTTAAATTAAATAGTCTATTTGAATTAATTTTGAAAATGTACAATGAACAACTTTAAATTAGCCCACGTCATCATCTAGGAAGTCCAGGTACTCCCTCTGCGCCTCTCTGAGCTCGAGATCCTCGAGTCCTCCGCTCCTGCCGTCCATCGCTCCTCTCCGAGGACCTGGCAGGTGCGACGTCTTATCAGCTTACTGCTGCGCCAATCAGCTTACCACGTGCACACAGGTGAAACTGAGGCAATAATAGCCTGTTTTTGGGCTTTGTTCATTTGACATTTCATCTAGTGATTGATACACAAATGAAGACAATACGGGTCGACTAGAGACGTATGGGCTACATAGTCGATGTGTATTTGTCAACCTTACTTCGCACAGTCCAAACGTCCAGCAATGTAATGGTCCAAGTCGTTGTTCATTATCCTTTGAATATCTCCTATTTATGGATATGTGAAGCCCACATTTTGGTGGTAAGCCTATTTTAGGGAAAGCTAAAAAGGACTCAAATGAAACAAAAATCCACTTGAGGGCGCATCACCCCCACGTTTATAATTAGTAACACGCAACGAAGCAGCAGGTGCAACGCCCAGGTATGCCCAGAATGTTTGACCCTATCAATTAACCCGGGCCAAGCATGCCCTCCGTGTTCAGCCACGCGAAATAAGCCAAACTGTTGGGGGGCTACCTAAAGTCAAAAGGGGTTATCTTAATACAATTTGCCCTTTTTTGAAAAAACTCATTTTGATAAATTTAAAAGTTTTTAAAAAGTTATGGTGATTGCTTACGCAATGCAGGCAGCAGGTGCAACAGCCCCGGTATGCCGAGAATGTTTGACACACTATCAAACTGAACCCGGGTCAAGCACGCACACGTGTGTCCCGCAACGCACAACGAAAACCTAACCTGTTTGGGGGGCTACCTAAAGTCAACTTGCCCGGTTTAAATCATAATTTCAATTAAATAAAAGGTTTTCTAAGTATGTTTATTGATTTATTAAACCGTGGTGTTACATTACTTGGTTAAAATTGTGGTTATTAAGCTTGTCATTTTCGAAATTGGCGACGGTGAATGTGAATCGTTATCCATGGACGTTTTAGTGAACTACAAAACATGATCCCTTTATCAATTCCACAAGAGAAAAATTACGCTCCGCGGACGGAGTGACGTCAGGGAGGTGACGACAGTTGGCGTGTGACTGCGTGCACGAGGAGGCAGCGCGAGCAGACAGGAGTGCGCGTAGCAAGACCTCAGTTCTCTCAGCACGCGGGAGGAGCGGGAAGAGTGTCTCTGGACTGCGGCTGCGACGGCGCGGCGGCGATTTCGGCAGTATGGATCACGTCCTGGGGATTATTATTTACGGATACTAACAAATAACCGCTTTGGAAAAATGGCCGAGAGGTAATGTACATCTGCATTTTCCCTAGTTCAAGATATGTAGCCATAGCCGAGGCTGGTGCAGTTTTATTCACGGCTTCATCCCGGTTAAAAGGGTGGCGATCTCGGCGACGGAGCTAACGTGAGCGATGGACGGCTGTGGTTCGGCTAAGGCTAGCTCCTCGCCCTTCCTTTTAAAACGCTCAACGTTTTGCTGAATGAAGATGTGTCTCTGGCGGAGTTCCGTCACTAACCTAGCCGTCAGCTCTTTTTAATTCGGAATTTTAAAGGACGTTTATCAAGGTGGCCAGGACCAGGGTGCAGGCAGGAGGCTGCGTGTGTGGGTTCTCTGAAAGATGCTGTTGCATCCGGTGACGTGCACCTGTCCTCTGATCCGCTGGAACGCGATTAGTAGACAGCATATTTTGAAGTGATTAAGGACATGTATTTATTATCATGTAGTCCTCTACGTGTCATAAACGCTTGGCTGCCTCTCGGTCCCTCAGCTTCTTCCATCGCAGCATCCCTGTCTCAATGATGCTGCTGCGCGCTCACGCCAGCAGCGGTTACGCGATCGCAACCTTCGGAAAAGGCTTCGTCTGCCTGTACGCTAATCACTCAAAACTACAGCTTTACTTGGTTTATACTCTAGCATATCTCTTATTTTCACGTTCCTTCCTTCGCTCAGTCCATTATTTATCTTGTCAATGGCGACATGATCTCGACACCCAGTGCGTGAACAACGCACTTCAGTTCAGCAAACTCAGTAGGACGAGTAAATATTGATGCCGATTAAATTTGCTTTGCTTGGGTCATTCGAACCGTATGTAATACACACGCACCACAAAAGTGGTATGTACGTTATAGCAGGTTTGACAAAAATCCGTCAAACAATTCACTGCATTCTTGATTGTTAAGATGCATGGTTTGCTGGCTCAGAAACGAAGTATGCAGTGACCTCATGATTATTGGGGCACTGAAATTAAATGCCCTTCATAGCAGGATTTATCGGGATCCTGGCTGAACACACTGACCTTTTGTAAAATGTCAGCCTATATACAACAGCTTTCCTCTGAGCTTCCCTGAGCTGCTCATTCTGTTCATGCATTTCTTGAAAGGTGTCTGACTTGTTCCACTCGTGCTAAACTGTGGAATGCCTTTTTTTAGCAACTTGGAAAATGTTAAGTGACCAACGATGCATTACTAGCTTTCTTGCAACAATATAGCTTACAGTGAAACTGGTATTTCTCCTACCAAAAGCCCATTTTATTTTTTTACTAGATTTCGTTTGTCTTGATTCCTAACCATATCCAATGTATTCTCCAGCATAACATCCACAATCGATATACCATTTTCAACATAATACAGTCAATATAAACAAATGCCTAATGTAACAATTTGGAATGACTATTGGCTATGTAGCCTGCATCATCGTCTTTCAAATAGGCTTTGCGTACAAACTCCCAATATATGTCATTCATTGTATTCATACTGCATGGGGCTTATGTTAAGTAGCCAGGTCTTTGCTTATACACAAGTGGGCAGATCTGCAATGGCAAGTTGGGCCCAGAGCCCGAGCCTATATTTTTCAGGGCTGCTGTCGACAACACATGCCTCGCATAGTAGCAAAGCCTTGGCTGAACATCCGATCATAGCAGCAGCAGCTCGCTGGGCGGGGAGAGGGAGTCAGCGTGTACGATCCCACTGACACATGTGGCCCACAACGTATATACATATGGCTTACGTTGCGACTGCTCCAGATCCTGCCGTAGCCGTCACACATCGCTCTCTTCCTGTGCGACACCACGTGCAGATGCCCTGCCTGCTTTGGTGACCCCGTGTGTGTGTCGTGTGTGTGTGTGTGTGTGCTGTGTGGTGTGGGTGTGGGTGTGGTGGGGTGGGTGTGTGTGGTGGTGTGGGTAATGAGGTGTGCGGTGCAAGGTTCAATGATTAGCCTCATGAAAGGGAGGTTGAGAAGAGATGTTTTCTAGTCTCCATCTTTTCTTTAATGTACAGCTTTTTGGCAAAAAAAAAATAACACACAGGTGATTATGTCACTGAATAATTACCATTGCATCGGCTGCTCTGTGAACGCATGGTCCTGTGATGGCTGCCAACAGCAGTGTAATCCGACCAAGGGATATTCAGTAGATTCGGTGCATATCTTCCTGCATCCACACATCTGCCGTCCATCCTAGCCCGTAACCCATTGGGCCGACGGATGCCAACGTTGGGACGGTGTCTGTGCTTTTAGCATCCACGTGTCAGACGTTTTTCTTCGTTCCCAGTGCGACTGTAATCTGACCCGCGTCAACCCTTTATGATGTCATGCCCAGCCAGCGGAGAGATCTGTTCTGGAGAGGAACAGGCGTATTTAGCGTTCTTGGTAATTTGTTTGTAGCCGCCGGGCATAGACCCGGGACCCATGTGATGCTGATGTTGAGTGCAACCCGGGTTCCATCAGCCTATCACGCTGCAGCAGTCATTTTGAATAAAAAAGGCGAGCAGCGTTTTGAGTATTGGACCGGGCATGGACAGTGGGTCGGGAGGGAGAGATGAAGTGTGTATGGGGGGGAGGGTGGTACTCTCTGCTGTAATAGGATTTACTGTGGTAAATGTGGTTGGTCCCAAAGGCGGTCCCCCAGAGGCTCAAACTCTTTGAGACTGTTGTGGTGTTTCTCTTCTTATTTTTTTCCATGAAATTAGCAAATACTCCCATCAGCACGTTGTGCGACTGAATCGATTTCATTAATGGGGCTTGATGTTGAGTTAGGAGAGGCGGAAGGCGCAGCACAGTTGTAGCAAGTAGCACGCTTATATTGATTGAATTTGTTCTCTCATCAATCTTGACCATGGTGGTCCCAATTATTCCTGGTTGTGGGGGTATGCACAAATGAAACACACATCAAGCTTTCTGGTATTTGCACACTTTTTGCATGTGTGTTTCACTCCCTCTTCCTCTCGCCTCTCGCGCCTTCATCCAATCATCCATCAACGTTCCGGCCTATTCTGTTTTAACTTCCTTTCCTGTGCCAACACTTAAATCTGTCTTTCCTGCACAGCCATATGGCCTTTTAAATCAACTGATTAGTCTACAAAAGTTATTTTCTTTAGTCATGTTGACAAATGCATCAGATTACAATGCTTTATGGTGGTGTGCATTGAAACCGATAAGACTTGTCATGAGCTAACATTTCTGCTAAATTGGACAAAATATGAAATTTCTAAATATTGGATTCAAGTTTTTTTTATAAGAAAGCAATGCCTTATTTTAGTGTTTTTGATCTAATTTTGAAAAAAATTGCTACATATAACTAGCAATGTGTGCCGAGGCTATAATCACTGATCAATAAAAAAAGGACAATTACTGCTTAGTGTCATAGTTCATCAAAATGATAGATGGAACCTGAAATATAACTGATTACAAACTCTCTTATTACAAGTGTTTGTTAATGTATTTTTGTTTTTTTTCCCTTCTCGTCCCAAAGGAGAAGGAAACATGAAAAAGGAGACCTGTAAAATCAATGAAAATTGATCACAACCCTCACATTGCTCACTGGATGAGGATTGGTTACAAATGAAATGTTATCAAATGGTTGGCAATTCAAACTCAGATATAGAGTTTTATTGTTGACATAGAAAAATAGTACCCATTGGGGTCCAAAGTTAGTTTGTACAAGCTGCCTGTGAGCAAGAGAGAGCTGGCTCCACAGCTACAACGCTAATCTGTCAGGTTCGCTCCGTGTTTCGTTGCTGCCTCATAAGCTCCGCCCTGGATCATGCTTTGGACAGTTGCTGGGTGTGTGTGTAGGTGTGTGTGTGCTGTGTGTGTGGTGTGTGTGTGTGTGTGTGTGTGTGTGTGTGTGTGTGTGTGTGTGTGTGTGATGATATAGATGTTGTGTGTGTGTGCTGTGTGTGTGTATGTGTGTGTTGTGTGTGTGTGCTGTGTGTGTGTGTGTGTGTGTTGTGTGTGTGGTGGGGGGGTTTTAGTGTATTAAATCTGATCTGTATATGCTTATACCAAAGCAAATAGTATAGAAATAATGGTTTGCCTTTGTGTTAAAACAAGGCGTTGAGAAAGCACATCCATAAGGTGAAGCCCAAGCGCCAGTGTAGTGAATATCCAATTTGCCCGTTCTTGAAATGTATTCCAGCTCATACGCCCCCATTGCTCCAAACCCGGTCTCTCATGATCCCCTTGGGGCCTAAAAAAAAGAGGTGCTGTACAATAACGTTATATATATAGTTTGCATCAAATTATTATATTTTTTTCAAGCTCATAAAATAATTTGGGTCGCACATCAATGACAGCGGTCGGTAAACCGAAACCAAGCCATGAATAGTTATAGCCCTGCCTGCTAATAAATTACCCGCTGCCACATCTGAGCTCTCTGTCTGCCTGTCCCCGTAAACCACCTGACACCCCTGTCCAGCATAAGCGAAGGAGGGTAGGAGGAAAACGAGAGGAAAAAAATAAACTACGCATAGTATTGCATGCTGGTTGTGTGAAAGCCAATTAAACCTGTTAAAATTGCGTTGTCATTTCAACACGTCATTTGGTGCTCGCGCAGCATATTGCTAGTTCATGCGGATCATCCGAAACATGAAAGCGATCATGAATTTTCGCTGATGCTGCGTTTTTAACCGTGAGTAAAGACCGCAGATGGCAAAGAAACAGAGAGTAGCTACATGGCAGATGGTGGATGTTGGAGGCACGCTGAATGCTTGCTGATGGACTTTAAAAATAACTACCAAAACCAACCCAAAGAACAATTACCGCTGCAGTACATTGCACTGCATGTCAAAATCATTGTTTTCAAAACAACTTTGTTTAAAATCTGAATTAAGAACAATATACCTTACCTGTGTGCCACTGAATGCTGTTGAAATAATATCTAGAACTATATTTGTTATAAGTGTGATCACACCACCTTTTATTTGTCAAGTTTAAAATACTTATCCAAAAACATGGCATAGCGGCTTTATATGCGTCATGAGCCTGAGTCTCCTCAATCAACGATATTTAGGTTACTGACTGTCCATTCACCCAGAACAAATTTATTTAATAGTCTATGTGTGCAAGATTTATTTTTAACATCTGTCTTCATGAAAATAGTATTCCATATCAAAGAAAAAGAAGAGTATTGATACATTTAATGCATTGCATTGAGTCTTGCAGGTAATATATAATAATACCCCTCTGCTCCATAACTGAAATACTTTTCCAGAGGAGGACATGTCAGTTGGCAGATTCTACCCTCTTTATTTCTTTTCATCAGTCGGCGTCTGCTGTCGTAGGCTGAAACGGGTCATTTCTGGGCCCTATTGATTGATGGTGACGGTGGTCTTGTCGCGCGTTGATGAGCGATTCGTGAGCGGCCCCCCAGACCAACTTTTTGTTTTGCCCTGACGCCAACGTGACAAGCCACCCACTGCTCCTCACTGCCTCCTCTTTTCACTCCTTTTTTACCTCAAATCTTCATCAATGGTTCCTTGCCGTAAACACTCACCCTAATTACCGCTGCAAACTAAACAAATTGTTACGATGGTTATTATACTCCTTTTATAATTTTTAGTTCTTTAAAATGTCATACAATAATAAGCAGCCCGAAAAACCTAGAATAATCGTTTTATTTTTGTGTATTCATTATTGTGGTTCCATGAACAATTTGAATAAACTGCGAATCTTTAAACGTCAATTTTTACAATTTATAACTTTTATAATGACTTGAATTTCGATTTAGATGATTACAGAATTTTCTATAATCAACATATATGTTGAATCCTCACCAGTCAAGTGTGTATTTGGAGTACTGCAGATGGCAAGTCTTGACTTGTCTCACGATTGCTTCTATTAAATGTATACAAACTCAGTGGGGTGGGACCTTTTGCCCCCCTTTTGTTTAAAAGGGGCCTTTTTTAAAAAAAAACAAGGGGGCCCCCAGGGATTAAATCAGGCTTTAATTGCAAGCCCTTTGAAGTTGGAGGGGATTTGCGTTAGGATGGTAGTTGGATTTATTTTGTCAAAAGCCGCTTTGGGGGCTGGGACGGGTAACAAGTTAGCGTGGAAATTGATAACCAAGCTGATAGGGGACTTCTCGCGATGCAGTTTAAATATAGTCCGATGGCTGACAGTATAAGTGGAATTTGTCCTTTCCACACACAAAACCAATTAAGAAAATTACACGTTTTTTGGAAGTCTGCGTTGTTATAGACAAGCTGTGATTGGCTGGCGAATGCCAGAACCTCTCAGCAGGCCCGAAATGGAAAAGGGCTTTGTCCTGATGAGCACCACTGAGCTTGTTTTCTCTGACAGCCTGTAGTAGGCATTGTATCACATACAATATCTGATTTATGAACTCTTGATGTAATTCTGTTTGATGATTATTACTGAAAATGTTTCTCACATTATAGATTTTTTTGGTGTCAAAAATGCAAAAAATATTTCTGGAGACGAGGTGCAACGTATGGCTTTTGTTTGATGGGATTTGTTGATTTTTCAATTATATACTTTTTATCGGTTATTAATAATGGTGTGAGGTAACAGTTCAGTGGTTGCACCAACTTACGCACGTTTCTTTCAGTGCAAAAAGGGAAACCCAATATGTAAATGCACTCTTCTTGTCCTACCAACCGATATTTACTGATTTACACCCACTTAATCATTTCAGGTTTAGTTATTTGTCTGATTTTGAAAAAAAACA
>OLKM01000623.1:110000-125379 GCA_900291075.1 Melanogrammus aeglefinus | reverse complement strand
ACCCCTGTCCGCAAAGCGAAGGAGGAGTAGGAGGACACCGAGAGGAAAAAATAACTACGGACTATAGTATTGTCATGCTGGCTCTGTGAAGCAATTAAAACCTGTTGAAAGATGCGATTGTCATTTCAAACACGTCATTTGGTGCTCGCGCGAGCATATGCTAGCTCATGCGGCTCAATCCGAAATACATGAAACGCCGATCATGAATTTGGTCGCTGATGCTGCGTTTTTACCCCGATGAGTAAATACCGGCACTGGGCCAGAAAGAGAGGTGGCTACATGGCCAAGAGGGGATGTTTGGGAGGCGCACGCTGAATGCTTGCTGATGGGACTTATAAACATAACTACCAAAACCAACCACAGAAACAATTACAAAGTGGCAGTACATTGCACTGCAATGTTCAAAACATGTTTTCAAAACCAACGTTGTTTAAATCTGAAATTAAGAACATATACCTTAACCAATTGTGCACTGAAGCTGTTGAAATAATATCTAAGATATTTGTTATTAAGGTGTGGATCAAGCACCTTTGTTATTTTCAAGTTAAAATACTTATCCAAAACATGGCATACGCAGTCATACGCGTCAATGAGCCGAGTCTCTCAACGATAATTTATGGTTACTGACTGTCCAATCACACTTCGAACAATTTATTAGTACCTATGGTGCAAGATTATTTTATACCATCTGTTCCTTCATGAAAATAATATAATTCCAATATCAAAGAAAGAAGGAGTAATTGATACATTTAAATGGCATTGCATTGATCTTGCAGGTAATATATAATTAATACCCTCTGCTCCCATAACTGAAATACTTCCCCAAGAGGGGACATGTCAGTTTGGCAGATCCCTACCTTCTTTATTTCTTTCATCAGTCGTCGGCTGTCTGCTGTCGTAGCTGAAACGGGTCATTTCTGGGCCCTATTGATTTGATTGGTTGACGGTGTCGCGCGCGTTGATGAGCGTTCAGTGAGCGCGGCCCCCAGACCACCTTTTTTGTTTGACCGCAAACCAACTGACAAGCCACCCACTGCTCCTCACTGCCTCCTCTTTCACTCTTTTTTACCCTCAACATCTTCATCAATGGTTCCTTTGGCGTAACACCTAACTCTACGCTGCAACTAACAATTGTTTACGATGAGTCTATATATACTCTTTATCAATTTAGTTAGTCTTAATGTCATGTCATAAATATGCAGCCCGAAAACCTAGAATAATAGTTTTTATTTTCGTGTTTCATTATTTGGTTCCATGAACCAATTTTGAAATAAACTGCGACATTTAACGTCAATTTTACAATTTATTACTTTATAAATGACCTTGATTTTCGATTTTCAATGATTATCAAATTCTTCTCTAAATCACACATATTGTTGCAGATCCCTCATACCAGTCAAGTGTGTATTTTGAGTACTGCAGACTGGCGCAGTCTTGAACTTGTTCACGATTGCTTCTATAAATGTATAAAAACTCACGGACTTGCCCTGTAGCCTTTAAGCAGGTTGAATCAGTGCTTAATTTCAGCCAGGCCTGAAGTTGGAAGGGGATTTGCGTAGGATATGCTAGAGTTGGATTATTATTTTTGTCAAAAGCACACGCTTTGGGGGCTGGGGGGTAAAAGTAGTGTGGAATTGATACCAAGCTGTAGGGGACTTCTCGGATGCCAGCTTTTAATTAGCCATGGCTGAAGTAATAAGTGGAATTATGCTCTTTTCACCACACAAACTCAAATTAGAGAAAATTAGACACGTTTTTTGGAGTCCTGCGTTGTTATCAAGACAAGCTGTGAGATGCTGGCGAATGCCAGAACCATCTCAGCAGGCGAAATGGGATGCGAAGGCTTTTGTCCCTGATGAGCACACTGATCGCTTGTTTTCTGAAGCTGAGTAGTGTAATCAATACAATATTGGATTTCATGACACTCTTTGCATAGTAATTCATTTTGATGATCCTATTCTGAAATGTTGTTCTTCACATTATAGTGTTGTCTCACTTATAGATTTTTTTTGGTCAAAAAATTGCAAAAAAATTTCTGATGCGACGAGAGTGACAAAAACGTGGCTTTTTTGATGGGATTTGGTTGATTCTCATACAATCTATTTTTAGGTATTAATAAATGGGTGAGGTACAGTTCCAGCCTGGTGCCTTCACGCCGCACGTATCTTTTCAGATCAGAAAAGGGACAACCCAAATAATGTAAATGCACTCTTCTTATGCCTAACCAACCCGATATACTGATTACACCACTTAATCATTTCAGGTAATTGTTATGTCTGATTTGGAATAAAAACGACAAAAAAACCCCCTGGTCAACATGCTAAAAGATGAACATGGACTTAAGAACAGATTTAGAACAAAGCAATGGATAGATAGTAGAGTTAAGATGTTTTTGATACACTTCCTGATGTTGCTCCATTCGCCTTGTTGTGCACCTTTCCGTCCTTTGGTGGCCTTTTGCATATCTCTTCCTGTTGCTGTGTGACTCCGTGAATGATTGATATCTAAACCGGGCGTTTCCGGTGTAATGAGAGTGCATGTTATTCGGTATGCACATGGGGACGTACTCATGAGGCAATCTTCTAAAGTGTGCTCACAGTTGGCAGTTTACGGGGGGCTCACCCTCTGCCACAAAAAAAGAGACATAAGTTATCTAGCCGCAGTGGGACAGGAAGGGGGGCTGGCTGGACGGGGAGGAAGCTGCTGGCCGACGGTGGAAGGATTGGAGAGGCAAGAGGAGCAAAGTGCTTTTGCTTTTGCGGCTGACATCCACTGGGGCCTCTCATGGCCAGTGGCGGCTGGAGGGCGGCCCTGGGGGGTCAAGTCGTTCAGAACCAGCCCACTGAAGATCCTCCAGTCGCGTTTTCAGATTGCGGAGGACATGTCGGGGTGGAAGCGGGCAACGGAAGCCTAACATTGAACTTGTGTATTTTTTAAAATAAAGTATAATAGCCTTGGAGTCTCGCTGCAGGCCATCATGATCTCACCGTCGTCTGCTGGGGGCTGGGTTTTTTTCGGTGTTGATGATTAAATGTGTTTCCGCCACTTATCACATCATGGCACAACTATGCGGAACACAACGTATGCTCAGGCGTAGGTGTGTTCATCTGCGTGCCCTATCTTATTAAGGCCACAACTGAAGTGTAAAAACGTCAGTTGTCAGTTCTCTCTGCTGCGTCCCCTGTAGACTGACCCACTGCCCAAGATGTGTCCTCCCCACGCTAGTGGCAGTCGAACTTGAGCCGGTTTCCCTCTCTTACCACTTGGATTGAGCTTCCTCCCTGCCTCATGGGCAGGTCACTTCTCATTAATGTGCATCCCAGTTCACGGGTAGGCCGGTTAAAGGAATATTGTGTGTGAAGATGTGGTTAGATTCATATTGGCGGAAGATTATTAGGATCTATTTAGCTTTTTTCTCCTTTTTTCATGTTTGCTGAATAGAAGTGCAATTGATTGAGGAAAA
Organism: Melanogrammus aeglefinus; assembly: GCA_900291075.1. Classification (NCBI taxonomy): domain Eukaryota; kingdom Metazoa; phylum Chordata; class Actinopteri; order Gadiformes; family Gadidae; genus Melanogrammus; species Melanogrammus aeglefinus. Next base: position 121,916 of record OLKM01000623.1, on the reverse strand, counting down.
TTATTGTTATTGGAAGAGGCGTATAATACTCCCTTTGTACAGTGTGTTAGAAAGATGCCGTCTCTTTTCAAAACCAATGTGACTTACAACAGATAAATTGTTTTTTTTTGAAGGTCGAACATAAGTCGGTTATGTAATTTGAATGCCAGAATAGCATAGTCACTGCAATATGCAGGCCTTTATGATCAGTAGGTGGCTCTGTCAAAATGTTTCACTATTATTCAATCCAATAGGCCTATATTTTACGAGGAATACATGTCAGGACAGCCCTAGTTATCACTTGAATCCCTAGAGAGCTCTGTCACTACTTGACAATTCCAGCATGCATCTGCAGTATCAGAACAATGCAACTGTCGCAGTCATGAATGTGTTGAGCACCATTCTGACCAGCTAAAATGCTGCAATCCCTTGCCATTGGCTGTTGATTGTGTATAAGGAGGGGCCAATCCTAATACGGGTCACTAATACATATTCTATTGTTAAATAAAGTCTTTACGTTTTCATAATGTAAATGTTAACATCCTTGCTAAATAATTGTAGCTTTCTCTTAGTTCCAAGTTGAAATGCTATCGTAGTTTCACACTGTGTGCATATAAAACAGCTTGTCAAACATAAACTATTAAAGGATAGCAGCAGTAATGGCTGAAATTAATCTTTGGGGCTTTGTATTGTGGCTTGGAGACGGAGAGAACCTTTTTGGAAGAGCAAGCCAGCTGCAGACATCAAGTCATTTATATGACAATGCGGACACTGAACTGAGCCCTCCTCCACTCATTGTCCACCATTGATTGGTCCTCGTGGCCCTGTGATATCTGTCATTCTAAAGGCACATATCAAGCTTTCAAACCCCAGCAGTCACGGCAGGTGAAATGTGGTAACCTTTCATTTTTCATTATTATTACAAATGTTATTGTATATATTAATCATTAAAGTAATAATTGGGTGGCTTTTTTCTTATTTTCTATCACCATCTGTGCCTGCTGGCCTCCATGTATATAACAACTGTTTAATATAGCTCTATGAAATGCAACTTACTATACCACCAGTTCTAACACAATAGTATTGCTGAAGCCGAGATTAGTATCAACGCAGCACGTCGCTTTCCGCTGCACTTGGCACTCTGAATTGGTGGCTGAAAATATATCATGCCCCAGAAGATTTAATATTTTTTTGTTTCATAACACAAGGGATCCGTCATTCGTTATGCTCCTCTTCCTGATTGGCCTGCATGTTCAAGGATGGCAACAAATGGAGCAGAGAGAGAGAGAAGAGAGAGAGAGGAGAGAAGAGAGAGAGAGGATGTAGTGTGCTGTTTCCTCCTCTATCGCTTTACTGTCAAAAACGTCCCTGAGGCAGGGGAGGTCACAGGGTACACACACGCACACGCACGCACGCACACCCCCCCCCCCCCCCGAGCGCTTCTGCCCATAATCAATATGGTTGTCGGGTAAATGCAGTAAATAGTCAAATATAGAGCGGCTAGTAATCAGACTTCCTACTAAATGTCTGCCTGACTGAATTATATAATTAATACTTTTTTAAGAGAATAACCGAACTGGTGAGAGCGGCTCAGTGACTCATAGTCATCAGGTACCTCTACTATCGGTATCAAGGGATTCTGGGAAAATGGCCAATATGAATTACACTTTAATTTAAAATGACAGATTTTACACGTGGCAATTACAACTGTTGATGAGGTCAGGACATAATGAAGAAAAAAAATCAATCTGTTTCGCCTAGCAATGACCATATTGATCCTGCTCGCATTTATAGATCTAATTTAAATGTTGACGTCGTGTACTAGCGGATATCGTTGTTGTGTAATGCTATTTGCACTCATTGGTTGTGGGTTTGTTTGTTCTGCTGCAGGTATTTGGTTTTCCAGACACGTCACAGATGTGCTGTGCCCCAGGGGTCACACAATTTGCAGCGGGACACTGTTGCTAGGAGACAGTCTCACCCATATCTCATCCCCCATCATTTACTGCCTTGTATCATCTGCACAAACGCAGACTGCGCACACGCAGACACTCTCTCCCTTCAGTTCATGTCTTTGAACCAACAGTTTGTCCCTATTACTCGATGTTGGTCAGGGAGAAAACCAAGGAATTTATTAGATGACCTTAATATCATAAAATAAATACTTCTCATCATAGCAAGCACATTTCCAATGTCACTTTAGGCGTTTTATAACATGGACAAAATTATTAAAGGACAATTCAAATCATCCCGAGTTGCGGCCTCAGTCGAATGTTTGTCTCGGGGAGACCATTTGACTAATGGTTTGGCTCACAATTGGTTATTTCGGGGGGGAACGATTGCAATGAGCATACACCAAGATTTGTCTTAAGTTAAAAGCCGAGCCAAGGACCATCGACCCTCAGGGGAGCAGCTAATCCCTTCACCACCACCACCACCACCACACATGTCATTCAAATGCACCACACACCCACACAGAAGATGAGCATATTTATGTTTATGTGCAGAGGAAGACCGGACAGCTGTTATCGAAGCTGAAAGAGGGCTGTGCGCCACAGCAATTATAATGGGGTGCTCCATCAATGCAGCATTTTATTATTTTGTCAGACAGTTCTACAGAGTGACCTTCAGTCCTTGGCTGACCTTCAGTCGGATGGCTTTGGGGTTAGTAGCCCATCGTTGACAACAACCTGTGTTTGTGTTGAAGGTTGACCGATAGCCAAGTAGATGAGATTGTATTTTAAATGGTGATAACAAATAATTAATTACAAACTCATTATTGTATTAATTGTAACGGCCTCTAATAATCATAGCCAAATATGATGTATACAAATAAATGTATTCAGTGGCTTCAGTTCTCCTTGCTACTTGTGGTACTGCCGTGGGCTGCGGCGGCTGCAGCTACTACTGTTATTTATAGTCTGTGGGTGTTGAGATGGGTCCAGATCATCCCACCACATTCCCAAAGCTCCCCAGGGAGCCAACAACCACCACCTGTGAATCGGAAGTACAGGTGTGGGATTTGAAAAGATAAATGCTAAGTTATTGATGAAATTCCGAAAAACAAAAAATATATATTCCGTGAGTACTACCGCTTCATATTATGGAAGGAATAAAAAGGCAGAACTGTTTTTTATTATTATTATTTTTACTCTCATTTGGAAACTTGGCCGGTGTTTTCACATAACAATACACCTAAATCTCCCATACGTGGATTCTTTGAGATCGATCGCAGTACTACTTTTGGGTCCATTTAAGTCGAAGCCTTGAACACTTAAACACACTTGAGGTACTTGAACAGGTACTTGTTAACTTACTTTCATTTGACTCTTGGTGCACCAGGAGAATAGTTTATAAGGCTATTTTTAGTGAGAACCCGCACTACATTATGTATCACAAGACTGGCTGGCAGCAATCTTTCCTTAGGCACCAGCCCAGATAGATGGCATGCGTCACGAAAGCTGTGCTGAGCTGAAGTACTTCCTCTGGACTCAACGGTGAGTTCTTCGGTCAATATTAATTTACACAGGGGAGATCCAACACTGTCAGTATTGAAGGAGAGGTGTTTATTTGTTTGGGTGGGAGTGGGGGTGTGAATAAGCTAGAATAGCTATGAGGTTGCTTGAGGTCAAACAAAGCGACAATGAATCATGCATGGGTTTATTAGTATGTCAGAGGGAGAATGAGAGAGGGGTACACAATGCATCACTGGAGTTGATGGCTGCTGATTCAGTGTTGTTCCATGGGTACTAAGGCATAACGAACAATGGAGTTCACCACATCATGGCAACGTTTCATGTGATCACTCCCCCCAGTTTCCTGTCCTATTTTATTTTTTTTTAATCCCATTTCTGCACTTGTGTGTATTTGTGGATGTATTGACTGAATTCTAAGCTCAATGGAGATTATCACATGATGTCCTGTGGTGTGTGTGTGTGTGTGTGTGTGTGTGTGTGTGTGTGTGTGTGTGTGTGTTGTGTGTGTGTGTGTGTGTGTGTGTGTCATCCAATGGTGCCTTGTTATTATCTAGGGCTATCTCTTTATAGAGGGTGTGTTGTATAACGGCTTGGCTGTGTGTCTTAAATCTGCTGCTGGCACATGGAAGTATTTTTTCCCAGCACTTGCACAGATGTGTGTGTGAGTTTGTAAAAGGATCTGTATTCAAACTTTTAGTTAGTGCGGAGCCCGAATTTTCAGACATTCAATCGTTAGGTATGTATTTAAATCTAAATTCAGTATTCAAATGCTCAGGTTCTTTTAAGGAAAAATTATCTTTAAATTAGTTTTTATCCGAGTGTGTGTTAATGACGTCTTCTGGCCAGCCCTATACAGTTTTACAACGCAAGTAAAATGAACCTTGTTGCAACCTTGTTGTTTTTGGCAAGAAATCGATCCATTTTAACACACTAATTGAGTCATTACATGAGTTAGAAGTTGCACCTTACATTTACTGTTTTGTTGCATATGAATTTGCAACAAACTTTTGTATTGGCCAAATCTTCATAAATTCAGGCCTAGGCTATATATAGTTATTTTTTCAAAAATATTAAACAGTTGACGACAATATTACCCGATGTTGTGTTACCAGGAATGGTGTTTATAGATTAAGTATGTCTTGAATGCAGTACGTTTCGATTTTGCTATTTGGGAATGTCTTGGTAGCTTGGTAGTCAGTTTTGGAGGATGGCAGAGGGGGAAGAGGTTGTGGAGGTTGTGGAGTTCGGGGGTTGTGCGTGTGTGTGGGGTGGGGGTGGATAATGCCCTAGCCCCAGCTGGGAGCCAAATGGGATTCAATGGGTAGATTCCTACGATTCCAGCTAGTGAAGTATGGTGGGAACAATGCATGGGTGGAATGTGTGGTATGGTTGCATGACTAAGGACCATGCCTCGAGGTCCAAGGGGAGTGTTTGTTCCCTACTGGCTACGGTGGACAACGTGGGTAGTGCAGTCCTGGCCCCAAACCCAAGAGAAAAACACTGGTGGACTGCAGCTCAAGGAAACCGCTTGGACAAAACCAAGGTATCCAAGTCACCCAGTAAATGCAGATAAATGCATACCAGGATTCAGAGTCAATTTCCCATCAGTTTGAATTAATAGGGGGCCATGTATTGAGGTCAATCAGTACGTCCTTGCTTGGAAACGCGGTCTTTTCAAACGCATGCAGTGCACAAACCAAGGTACAGGCTTTGCCTCGCCCCCCTGCCAACCATCGGAAAACCTCTGCTGCGAAAGGTCAGCGTGGTGGTCATTTGGGACCATGTATTTTTATAACAATGCCATGTGTTTTGTTTGTGTTTTTGTGCTGGCCTTAATGGGCCTAGGGCTATTTTAGAAGCAGGGCAGGGCAGGATGGTATTTAAGGAATGTTTTTTTTTTACAGGATATCGATATAGAGATCAATTTAATCGAATAATGCTGTAAAAGGCGTCGTGAATGATAATCAATGGAGAGTTTGAATGATTACTGATGATTACTTACTATTTTTATAGTGTTGCAATGCAATTTTTACGGTGCCATTATAAAATGACATTTTCTTTATTCATGTGTGATTAAAATGAATGAACCTTGCCTCCACTAGGGGACTGCTCCAGAGGGTTGGAGCCCTGACAAAAAAGACTCCCATGTCTCCATTAGTGTTCAGTCCACGGCAGAGTGAAATCCGAGCCCTGCCAGGGGATGTAAGGCCATGACTTCACATGGGATAGATGATGTGGGATAGCCCGTGTGCTAACACACAATATATTAAAATCAATTGTACAAAGGAAACAATCAGTGCAGATGAGGTAATACAGGGATTGTTTGGATTCTAGCCAAACAAGTGTGCTGCATTTTGAACAGCAGGTAGGGGAAAACCTCATGTCAAACTCCGGAGGCCGTTTAGCAGGGTTACAGTCGTCAAGGGGAGGTGAGAAACAAAAGTGTATTTTTCACAACAGCCAATTTGACTGGAAGTTCTTAGCAGGTAGGCTAGTTGTTTTTTTTGCGTTCAAAGAGCACCTATTATGCTTTTTCGATTTCATTCATTGTTGTTATAATGATTTATAGTCAAGTTTAACCATACTGAAGTGTCAAATAATGACGTACATATGCATTTAGACGTGTTCCCTGCTGACCGTCTTGGGTGGCAGTGCAGAGCGCTAAACACTAGGGACGCCGGTCGCAATTCACTTGTTGAAATTTCCGGGATTTATCTGTAGAACAATCCAGATTTTCCATGGATGGTACTGCTGCAACATGCTCTTCCTGAAGGTAACCAATCACAACGGAGTGGGGTTGGCAGGCGGGGGGCGAGGGGGCGGAGAAGGACGAAGCCGAGTGTTGACGGAGAATGCTGAAAGCGCCCAGATGAGAGGAAGAGTTTCCCGAAAATCGACATCGTTTTTTGTGCTGTGATTCGTGTCAGGTTGCTCTATAGGAGTCATTAATAAGAAATGAAGACCAGAAAAGTAGTATAATAGGAGATCTTTTAGGATATTAAGTGGATTTCTCGCCGATGGTCCATGGCTGCCTTTGTGAATGTCGGCACACATCGAACAATCGGTTATTCGTTCATACCACCCACTGATTATTCGACCATGAAAAAATGTTAATTAATCACATCCCAAGAGCAAATAACTATTAGTGAATCAGTATGATTGCAAACAAAACCCTACCGGTAAGTAAGAGGCCTGTGTAGTAACTAATATTTTCAACCGCTACTTGGAAGGTCACCAACAAAACAGACTTTGAAAGAAATGAATAAATTGTGGGTATCTTGAGCCTCCTAGGCATTCTGTCCAGAAGCAGATACACTCAACTAGCCCCGCTTAACCGACGCCAACGTACCGATCAGCCAGACAGCCATCATCCTCCTCTGCTCTTGCTTTTCTTTCTCTCTTGCTTTCTCCTTCTCATCTTCCCGCCAGATTTGGGCTTCCCTAGCCTCGCCGATTAGAGCTAATTAAGTTGAGATGGGCCTCCAAAACAAAGCAGAATGGTGGCTGAAAGGAGGAAAGGAAAAGGGCCTACATTGTACTGGAGCTGCTCAGCCAAGAAGGAATAATTTCCCCCCTATTAGAATCTGGTTAGGGTCACAAGTGCATGGGGAGAAAGGAGGCAATGAGAGGGGCGGCGCAGAGGGGAGCAGTACTGAGGGGAGCAGGAGAAATGAAGGCCCATAGGTACCACCTGTCATACAGAGCATAGCGCCCAGCCCACTGCAGGCTGCTGCACTGTAATGGTCCACCAAAGGGCATTATACTCGTTTCTATGACTGAATGTGTCAAAAGAGAAAGGAAGAAATTTAAATAGTCTGACCATTTTTGCTGTCCAGTACTTGTTATTGTTGTTGCTGCTTTTTTTTTTATAATGCACAGCTGTAGCACTAAGCGGTTATTTCTGGAAAAGAGCATTGCTCTTAACAAAATCGGGTCAAGATTAAAGCGTAATTGCTTTTAAATTCATTGTTAATGCCTGTCACTGAAATCGCTTGAAACAAAAGTCAGAGCAGTGTGGATTTCCCTCTTCCAGTAAAATAATGGAACGCCATGGGAATTGTGATCTGCTGATGAATATGAATATCGACCAACATGTCTGCAGTGTGCAATTTTACGGTGCCATTATAAAATGATATTTTATTTTTAGTGGTGGTGGTGAACAGCTACTTCATAAAAACAATAGATGGCAATAAAGCAAACATTTATCTTCTGAAGTGTACTTTAAAACTTAAAGTATTTCCCCCCCCCCCGGCAGTAGGAATGGTGCCAGTGGACGAAATAGACTAATGGCACCATTTCTGCTGCTGCATGGTCTGAATGTTATGTCCTATGATTAGACCATGTCAAGCCCCCCATCTATTTACAAATGCTGATAATCAGTTGGTCCAAAAAAAATCTATAATTTCATATTGATAAGAGAGACCAGGTATTGAGTCATGAGAAATGAATACACATGATTCTTTACCACTTGGTTGACAAATTTAGCTGGTTCGATGGGTATGCTAGTCTCTAGGATCAATAGTGCCATGAAAAAACCTCTGCGTTAAACCAATCTTTTGTTCCGGGATATAATGGCTGTTTGACAGGGAGCGGGGGGTCAAATCACAAGGAGGTTTGTGGGTGATGGTGAGGGTGCTTAGTGTTTGCTTGGTGCATTAAATTCCTCTGGGTGTCCTCTGCTTGCTTTCCTGAAATAGGGATGGAGGAATGGGATTAGTTCTATGAGGCCATTGTGTTGACCTAGATCCTTTGCCTCCAAAAGGTTTAAATGAAATGTGTGCATCACAGAATACCATAAAATACAAAAAATAAGAAGCTATTAAAAGGCCTACTGTGAGTTAGTAGGAAATGCCTCTCTTGACGTCCTAGCACCTATTCCCAATCAATGGACTGACATGTAATGGCTGCCGTGTGGGATCCACTGCAACGGGCTTACTGATGGAGTTTATTATGGCCGTGCAGAAGGGGGCGGACGGTGTTTTCAAGGGGTGCAGGTGCTCCCTTCACCACTAGATGAATAGCAATCCCTCCCCCTGTTTCTCCTACGCACACCCTACCCCCACACCCTACTTCTTCAGCCCCTTCATCCTCCACACACACACACATTGAAAGAGGGGTGTGTGTGTGTGTGTGTGTGTGTGTGTGTGTGTGTGTGTGTGTGTGTGTGTGTGTGTGTGTGTGTGTGTGTGTGTGTGTGTGTGTGGAGGAGATGTGGAGAAAAAGGACTGATGTACAAAACCTCCCTGGTCGAAAAGGGAAGCTTCTAGCAGAGTGGGATCCTCTGGAGCCAAACAGAGGGGACACGGACAGACCGGGGGATGGAGAGAGCGAGGGGTGTGGTGTCGGCGGGGGGGGGGAGAGAGATGGGGGACGGACACATGATAGGGCACCAGATGTCCAGGCCAGCCGGCTGCCTTGTAAAAAGCTTTGATTGAGGAGGGCCTGACGTCTCGTCAAGGATCTGTTTCCTCGCCAGCTCAGCGCAGTGGGCTCGTATTGTTGTTGGCCAAAGTAGTAGCATGGCGCTTCCCTTCCTCTGCCATCCTTTTACTCCCCCTCATTAACAGCTGCCGCAGTACGCGGCATACATTTGCAAAATATATTTGTATGCATTTTCCTCTGTTTAGTTGGTACGAGTCAATGCCAAAAGGGCGATGACCTGACCCAACCATAACCCGTGCTGAGCAGAACACACAGAACCTACGTTTTGAGTCGATTGATTGCAAGTTTTGACTTCTTGAATGTCTGTGTGATCTCTTAGGAGTCTGACGCATCTCCTTGCTTTTTTCAGCAGTGGCTAATCTCTCTTTTTTCACACACACACTCTCTACTTTAACTTTTCTTTTTTTTTCCCAATGGTCATGTGGCTGCAGTGACCCATGAGGACTATGATGAGAGAAACGGGGGATGACAGAGACTCAAAGCCTATTGGCGGAGAGAGCCACCTGTTGTTTTTCCTTTGAGTGTGTGTCCTTTTGTTTGTAAGCCCTACAAATGCCAGTACTGGGTTGTAGGAGCCTCTCTGTGTACTCTGTGGGGTGTGTGTGCATTGAGAATGAGATATCACATACACATATAAGATATATACAATACCAAGCACGTATCATCTGTCTTACTCCCAGATATGCATTACCCTCACGTGTGTTTGTTTCACCAGCATCCCATTGTTTTAGGACAACTCCATCGCCGAATTTCGATGTTGCATATCAATCAATCAATCTATAAAAAAAGTAATGTCATGGCCTTAGTTATGGAAACGCGTACCCAGAAGTATTCTCGCCATAGGGAACAACAAACTGGAACCTGACACACATCCGGTTGTCTACATTTTAGGACAATGTTATTGCGGAAGGACCTTTCATGCTAGCTATGGCGTGATTGACCCTTTTCGTATGAAAAAGTCCCTCTAGATATATTATATGGTAGTCGTTGACACGCAGGTTTTGGAAAAAGAAGGCTACATTGCAGGTCACATCATTTAATGGCAGTGTTCAGACGAACTGAGCTACCTGCTCAGTATGGGCTATCTAAGCTAATGAGCGTCATTAAAGTATCACAAGGGAGCTCAGTTCCACAGCCCAGTATATCATTTGAAGCTGTAGGGTAATAGCCCATCCTGAGTAGAGAACCCTGTGGCTCAGAACACTTACACGCTGTAAAGAAAATGTTTAGCGGTAAGTGTACACTCGATATTCACCATGACCCATTGTTGTCTTGGCCTAATTACGCATGCATCACTGGTCACCTCTGCCTTCCGTCGATCTTATCTGCCTTTCTCCCGCTTTCTGAAAACCTCCTCTCCTAGATCATACACACGTGGCACAACCATCAATTCCTTCATCAGAGAAGGAAGGTTGCTTAGAGGAGCAGAAAAAGTTGGAGGTGTGGTGAAGGGGCAACCAAATTTTCATATTCTAAAATGAATGTTGATGGGGTGGTCGTTTCCAAATGGCTCCCTAAAGTTGAGAGACTTGTTTGGCCCAAGTTAAAGCATCTACCACCTGCATTCCATCGTCCACCCCAGGACTAGCAGTGGTTGACCAGGCGCGGGTTCACAAGCTTCAATTATGATTGCATGCAGTGGCAGAATTCAATCTTTCATGAATTCCGTAGGCAGTTCATGCATCCTTGTCCTTATCTAGACTAGGAATGGGCCCCCCGAGTCCTAGGAATGAGTCCTTGATTTGGAAATCAGTAATTGCATTGATGTAACTGTCAAACATCACTCAATCTAAGGTTACATGCAGAATGGCACCCAGGCATAAGAGGGATGTATGAAAGTATCATCATGACAAAATAAACGAACCGAATGTGCCGTGCAAGCTAGTATATGCAACGTTAAACTAATCATAGAACCCTTAGTTAGGTGCTTAACCATTTGCGCATTAAGCAAAAATAGAAAACGGTGGAAACAGATAACGGGCAGTCTTGCATCACCTCATTTTCTAGCAGCGTGAGAAACACGCCGTTGTAATTCCACTAGTTCAGAGAAGATTAGCCCGCTCATCACGAAAACGGGGACTGGAGATAGGCTCCCACTAAGCTTTGTGTAAGGAGACGGCTTCCGTTGGCGGAGGCCGTTTGCTTAGCAGAAGATTATGGTGACGAGCAAGAACTGCGGTGGTGATGAAGATGTATGAGGAAAGCACGGTGTGCTGTGATGCACAGTAAGGTAGGCGTACCCTAACGCGTAACCTAAAGCCTACCTACCTGCCCTGTGTGTGGTCGGGTCGCTCTTCGATAAACTCTACTTTGGTGAAGAACCCAAAACCTCGATAAGTAGGCAATTCTACTTTAATTACTAGAACATACCCCTCATCTCATCAATATCTGCACTACAGTGAACTCAAAACAACCAATATCAGTAATCAATTGTGGAACATTGATCCCCAAAAGCCCAATTCAATATGCCCAATTAAAACATACATTCTGATTGTATTCCTTATGACCAATCCTCCAAATAAAACTTTGTTGCAGCTATTCCTAATTCCCCTTTTTAATTTGGTTGCTTTGAACAGAACATGCTGCACAATCTAGATTTAAAAAACCTATGCTTAAATTGTAAAAATCCCCCTAATTCTATTAGGGGAATTTGTGTTTTAAGAGGGGATTTAACTCCCCTTTGCAGCCCTGGGCACACAAATCCTTTATTATGAAATTATAAATATGCTTTGAAGGCACACTGCTCCTGATAAAGTGCATCTCTAAAAACATGTCCAATCAAATTGTAAGAGATTCGAGAATTCACAACACCTCAAAATGTTGACTAGTTCTACTCCGGACTCGCTTACACGCTTACTCTCGGATCAAGGATCCAGAACCACCTCCAGTACTCCAGATAAAAAGCCAGCCCGGAGATATGGACGCTGTGGGCTGCGGTAATCAGACCTCGTCTCCAGGCCTGGGCATGAGTCTGCCAGCCAGCCTGCATGGGGAATTGAAAATTATTTTAGAAAAGATT
>OLKM01000623.1:65000-105000 GCA_900291075.1 Melanogrammus aeglefinus | reverse complement strand
TATCTCATTTATTCGAGTGCTTATTGAAGCAATTAAAATCCTTAATTTCATTCCTCTTCTCGTGTTCAAAAATCAGCTGTCCAGTGGAATCCTAATTAGACGGTGTACGCTTTAGATTGAAAGTATTATTGCAACAAGTGTATTTTGAGGTCGAGCATGATCTTGGTGCAGAGCTTTGTTTTGACGAAAATCATTTTTAACATGGCTCTCGCTGTGAACCTCAATGAGATTGTTGTCTGAGTGCTTCTGTTGTGTTTCTCTGCATTAACATCACCGATTGTATTTTGTTTACTCACGCAAAACTGCTGTGCTCTATTAGTAGGACATGCATGGGAATGTAGTCGTGTGTGTGTGTGTGTGTGTGTGTGTGTGTGTGTGTGTGTGTGTGTGTGTGTGTGTGTGTGTGTGTGTGTGTGTGTGTGTGTGTGTGTGTGTGTGTGTGTGTGTGTGTGTGTGTGTGTGTGTGTGTGTGTGGCGTTGAGCTGTGTGACCCAGCCCTGCAGCTCCCAGCAGGACTAATGAATCATGGGAACTGGCGGTCCTCCAAAGCTTACCCCCTCACACACGCCAATGAAATGTTTAGATGTTTAGCCCATTTGCAACCATTGCTGCTTATTTATTTACTTAGGCTTGAGGGCTTTAAAGGTGCTGTTGGTAAGATTTAAGAGCTATAATTTGAGTGCAGTTCATTAGAAATGCCATTCGTCAGCTATTGAAATACAGTGAGTAATGTCTAACATGGTGTGACTACGCCTGCCTCTGTATGAGACTATTTTACACAGCTCCCGGCCCATTTCTGACCAATCAGGTCCTATCTTCCCTGATAGGTTTGTGTACAATCCTTCTAGCCTGTCAATGTGTACACACGCAGCGTTATCATAGCTCCACAAAACTTCTCAATGCCAGAGAAACATGCAGAGGGAGTTGAGAGGGAGGGCGTGTTCATTTAGGGTTGTGTGTGTATCTCTTTTCTGCTCTCTTTGCCACTCTCGGATCTTGACTACAGCAGCTTCAAGGCCTCATACAAGGTCAACGTATCCCCAAGAAAGGCACACACTATCTGTCATTGTACTTCAAAAGTAAAGATCACCCAGTCCTATCCTCAATCCCAGGTGTTCTGATGAGGTTCTCATGATGGGACCATCTCCCGACCTGCCTCCATTATGCCGGTATCGGCGAGAGAGGACGGGACTACCGTTCTGGAGCGTCTTGCAGTAAATTATTCAGACAAAGCCGCTGCAGCGTCTCCAATTAAAAAAATATGGAAATAACATGTTTTCGATATTCCAAATAACGTCCTCTTGATGATGTCGTCGTTGTGGTTCGTCGTGCTCGGGGGGGGAAACTGGAAGTCATGTTTTGGTAGACATAGATATACGTATATATATGCAGAGAGATATTGATAGAAAGATATATCTCAGATCTAGCCCAAAGCAACGGTTCCTGCTGCTGGGATTACTGCTGCTCGCTGGTGGGCCAACCCCCTGATAAACTCAGTTTGCAAGCCTCATCTTCTCGTTCCCCTCCATCTCTCTCCATCCGTTTATCCCTGCTGGGTCTTTCCACATCCACTTCCTGACCCACCTCTAAACCAAGAACCCCCTTCTGCCCCATACAGGCTGGAGTGGGTGGAGATCATTGAGCCGCGCACGCGGGAGCGCATGTACGCCAACCTGCTGACGGGCGAGTGCGTGTGGGACCCGCCGGCCGGCGTGCGCATCAAGCGCACGGGCGACAACCAGTGGTGGGAGCTGTACGACCCCAACACCTCGCGCTTCTACTACTACAACGCGGCCACGCAGCGCACCGTGTGGCACCGGCCGCACTCCTGCGACATCATCCCGCTGGCCAAGCTGCAGACGCTCAAGCAGCACGCCGACGCCGGCGCCGCATGCGTCTCCCGTCCCACCAGCGGAGGAGGAGGAGGAGGAGGAGGTGGTGGAGGTGGAGGCAGTGGAGGGGGGAGGACATCTGGAGACAACAGCCCCGGGCGCAACAGTGGGGTGAGCCGCGAAGGCAGCACCTCCTCGTCCCTGGATCAGGAGGCCGACAAGCAGGGCAGCCGGGGCGATGAGCCGGAGAAGTAAGTGGGGGGGGGGTCTTTCTCCTAGTGCTGCGTTGTCCTGCGAGGCGGCTGGGCACGCAAGAGCAGGATCACGTGAGAATCCAATCCTGACTGGCCGTGAAGTTGAAACTCGAAGGCTGCTTTATTTTCAATTCCAAAATAGGTGCCAGACAAACACAGGAATCTAAATTGCGATTGTCTCCAATAAGGGAAAAAAAATAAAGTCAAATTTAAAATAAGTAATATTCACAATGGATAAATTCTAAATTGTGCAAAATTAAGAAGAATATTATGTGCAAGTTGTGGGCTTGTAGCCCGGACCTCAGCTGTCCGGACACACGTCTAGGTGAGGATCTAGGTGATGGATGGTGATTGACGATGTTTCTTCCAATCACCAAGGGGATGCCCTTTTCAAAAAACTATTTCAAAGGTTAACCAGATGGTTGATGGTGCAGTGAAGTGTTGGTGGGCCATTGATTATGAAGGGGGCCTACGTGTTCTCTGCTCAGTGATATGCTAAGCTAAGCTCACCTGTTCCAGGTTGTTTTTTTTTACTCATATGTTTGCTTATGTCATGCGATCGGTTCACCCTTTAAAATGTTGTTCTGCAGATCGCCCACTCAGAGAGTTTATCACTTGATTATGATCGTTGAATTGCTGCAATAGTGGGTGATAAAGAGTTGAATCAGTACTGAGATTAATCCGCCAACACCTTGGCAGCTCAGAAAGAGGTGAGATGTGAGGGAAGTTATTCTGGGTAATGTAGCCACACCAGATCAGGAAGAAGCATCACTAGCTGCGTTTCCATCCCCCTGATTTTTATGGGAATTCTGAAGTATCGAATCAGTAAACAGTGATGGAAACACCAAAATTCGCATAAAAATCCTCCTAATTCGCAAAAAGGTTTATCCACTCGCTTGAGATGGTTTTTGAGAAATGTGAAGGAGAGTAAATGCGCAAAATGGGAGATGGAAACACACTTTTCGAAACGGCAGTGACGTAGCGAACATTGAACACACAGGGACTGACAACGTCCTTCCGATTTCCGCATAGCGACCGGCCATAGGAACCCTGCTGACATCAACTTGTAGCGTCAATATATATATATATTTATAAGCGTTTTGTATGCATAGACATCCTATATCATATATATATATATGATATAGGATGTCTATATCATGATGCATATCCTTTAATTTTACCGTGTCCATTAATCCCTGATATATGGACTCCTACTAAGTAATTCCAGTCAAATTGTCTGTTCAGCCTTCGAAACTAGAGCTGGTACATTGTGGAAAATGAATTAAACTGTAATCAGAAAACAAAGTTATGCTATAGACCCTAGAGTATCTGTGGTATAAAGGCTGGGACGAATTTGAAATTATAAATATGTACACTTTATGTTGAAAGTATAATAGACCATCGCGATTCCCATTGAAACGAATGGCGCGGTGAAATATAAATATGTATACTCTGTCCTTTAAATACGTCCATGGAACTGATGGCCAATGTGAATAATAGATACGTGTGGACCGTTGAAGAGGTAAAACTTTTCCTTGCTCTCATCGAAGAAAAAAACATTACAGCTATTTTAGATGGAAAAAAACGCAATTCCACTATAGATCAGGACCTAAGAGAGGGTGGTATCAAAAGGATACGACAAGCCCTGGAATGTGTGTAGTTTTCCGCTCCAACCACTTGATGGAAACGCACCTAATTCAAATTTGTTTTTTGCGAACTTTCTAATGATTCGCTTCACCTTTTAGATGGAAACATGACTACTGATAGCATGTGAAAAATTGCAAATTGCCATAAAGCACAATACTACTCGTATCAAGTACAACCTGGGGCCAAGGATGGACTGCATTTATATAGCTCTTTTTGTAACCAGTGGCCACCCAAAGCACTTCACAATGGCATTCACCCATTCACACACACATTCACAGGGTTAGGTGCTTTGCATAGGGACAACTCGACAGTGCTGGGGATCGAACTAGCAACCCTCTACCAGCCAACCCGCTTACCTCCTGAGCTACTACCGCCCTCGGGTGGAGGCTGCGTGAACCAGGGTTTATTTCCCCCCCTGTTCAGCCTCGTCACACAGGAAACAGTGCAGAGACAAAAGGGCGAGAAGCCAGGGCTGAACGTGACTCAGGCTCCACCTTTTGATTTCTCTCCCTATCCTCTGCTGGCTTCGCAAGGGCGTTGTTTAACGCCAAGGTCGTGGCGGAGCCTGCAATGTTCTCTTCAAGCGCTGCACCTAATCGGTTCAACGTAGCCCCCCCATCGTCTGCTGCCTCTTCGTCACAGGCTTCCAACCCGACGTTATGCACCGGAGAGAGGTTCCCGGGGACGGCAGCTAGCGCCACGGAGGAACGCTACGGGCCTTTCAACGTTCCTCGAAGGATGATTTGATGAATGCGTTCATGTTGGCGTCTCCTAGTCAAAGAGCCAGTCATTGTGGAGCGCTAAACAAGGAGGAAACGGCACGCTGCCTGTTTCCCCTCCCCTTCCCTCCCTACTGTCCTGAGTGAGCATCAAAGTGGGATTTTCATTATCACTATGCCAGTCAATTCCCTCTTTTATCCCGTTTCCCTTCTCGTTATCTCGCTCACTCTCCGTCTCAGCAGGCTTGATTGTCATTGCCGCAGGGCACATATAATTATAAAATCAATTCACATAAAACATTGTGAGAATAACATGGTAAATAAAGAACTGTGTGTGTGTGTGGGGGGGGGGGCTCTTTTCTATCCTCCATTTCTACTTATCTCTTTAATCACTCTCACTCTTTATCACTCTGTCCACTTTATCCATGTGTCTCGTATTGATTGGCACCTCTCGTCTCTTGTCTCTTCTCTGCTTCCCGGCTTGCTCTCTCTCCCCCCCCTCTCCCTATCTCCCGCTCCCTGTCTCCCTCTCTCCCCCACCCTCTTCCCCTCCATCTCCAGCTCGCTCCCCCTCCCTCTCCATCTCCATCTCACCCACCCCCCCCCCCTCTCTCACTCCATCTCTCCCCCTCCCTCTCCCCCCCCCCCCCCCCTCTCTCATCCATCTCTCCCCTCCCTCTCCATCTCCATCTCTCCCCGCCCCCCCCTCCCTCTCTCACTCCATCTCTCCATTCTCCCTCTCCATCGCTCTCTCTCGCCCTCTCCCTCTACAGTCAAACTCGTTTTTTTGCTGAAATCTGCCGCAGTAATTCTGCAGTGATTGGTGGGTACCTCCTGACTGGGGTCACAGTGTCCTGTACGCCGTGTACAAACCCCCGCACCGACTCGCCACACACATTAAACACTCGATAAACAGTCACTCCTGTGGTGCTTTGAGCAGGCCACTCTGCAACATGTTATGCAAGTGGGTGGAATTCAATGAAACCCGTCGTTGCACGTCTTTAGCACCAATCACACTGAATAACGGTTTGTCGGGTAAGAAAGGAACAAGTAATACCAGCTTAAGCTTGATTTATGGATAATAAGTAGTAAAATATAACATGTTTCCTACGATCAAGGCACTGCCAAGACGTTTTTAAATCTCTTATTACAAACATTGTTATGGGCGATGGAGATGGCTAAAACAGCATGTGTTTACCATCCTAAACATTTAATTATCATGCATCTGTCATGCAAGAGTTCGTCCCATATGCATTATGCATACAAGCACAAACTAACGTCACTTGTCAATAATAAATTGTTAAAGGTTATTTTTATTAACACACATTTTTGTGTGTGTGTGTGTGTGTGTGTGTGTGTGTGTGTGTGTGTGTGTGTGTGTGTGTGTGTGTGTGTGTGTGTGTGTGTGTGTGTGTGTGTGTGTGTGTGTGTGTGTGTGTGTGTGTGTGTGTTCAGGCAGTTTATCAGGCCCTTGCTCACGGATAGCAAGTTGACCTCTGGATTCCTCAAAATAGCCACAACACACACGCAGAGGATCCTGTTTAATCGTGGGGGAGTTATGGCGAGGGAAGGGCGCGAATAAACAAGTCTGCGCTCTCACTGATGGGGAAAGATAATTGAATCTATTGCAGAAGGACCGACGGGTCGCGAGAGGTCAGACCTGCGGGATGCAGACGGAGAATATACGATGCGATACATTATAACGCCACATATGATACTAACATGGTGTTAACCTTTGCCACTGATTCTTAGAGACTGCCCATTGCTCGTGCCTCCGTCAAAGCACGTTCAGACGTCTTTTTGGTTGTCTCGCCAGGGATACAGAATGCTGCTTCATCCCCTATTTGCATTCAAGCAGGCCATTCGCTGGGTCTACAACTTCATCGTCTGTTCTCTGTCACGTACGACTGGGCTATTGCATACATGTCCACATGACTGTCCTATATCCAAACCTCTACTGCACCCACACACCCAATCCCTCCTGTCCCGTTCGGGAGGCGCATCATGTCACCCACACTGGTTTGCTTACTGAACCGAGGGTTCACCGAACAGACGGATTCACGTTGGGTCACGCACTACGTCCACTTTGCCTGTAATCGGTTGGGATTGTACTGATTGAGTAGGACTGATTGAGTAGGGAGTCAGAGAGAATAAAGGAGAGGGAGTGTGCAGGGAAGACCCAAGCTACATCTTGACATGGTGTAGGTGAGCAGTGGAATTCGGATAGAACAAGGAGCAAGGTGATGGAGGAAGGGGATGGAGGAAGGGGATGGAGGAAGGGGATGGAGGGAGGGAGGTGATGGAGGGAGGGGATGGAGGGAGGGGATGGAGGGGAGTGGAGGGAGGTGAGGGAGGAAGGTGATGGAGGAAGGTGATGGATGGAGGCAGATGTCAGAGAGTAAACAGTGTACATTTGAAGGGCAAAACTAAACCATTAAATTCATCCTGACCTGATGAAAGGGAAGGAATTGAGATGCAGAGGGAGAGAAATTCAAAATGAAGGGAAATGGAAAGTGAAGAGCAGATATAAAAATGTCTCTCAGCCTAGTGGATCTGTGGCATTGTGTGTGTGTGTGTGTGTGTGTGTGTGTGTGTGTGTGTGTGTGTGTGTGTGTGTGTGTGTGTGTGTGTGTGTGTGTGTGTGTGTGTGTGTGTGTGTGTGTGTGTGTGTGTGTGTGTGTGTGTGTGTGTGTGTGTGTGTGTGTGTGTGAGAGAGAGAGAGTGTGATTAGAGAGAGAAATTGAAACGCACATTTCACATTATGTCCCTCAGACATTAGCGCTCTCTTCCCACTGTTGAGCACAGCTCTTCAGACCACCGGGCCCAACAGTGAAACCATTTTAAGAAAGCGGGGGAACTCAGGGGATCTAGAAATCAATTTCACACCTTCCATCCTCTTTTTTTTCTTTTCTTCTCCTCTTCCTCTTCTAATGCCCTTTACATCCCTGGCTCTCTTCCTCACCTATTCTTCTCCTGGTGTCACCAAGAGGAAGGATTTAAAGAGTACAAAAAGGGGTTGTGTGGTGAGGCGCAGAGAGAGACTGGAGGCTATATTATCGGTGAAGGCTCCAGCTGAGCCAAGGGTTTCTAAACAGGCTCCTCTGCCAGGGGCCAGGCACTGTCAGCAGAAATACTGGGGCTTGGAGACCAGACCACCTCTATTCATTGTATTGTTTCAGGCTGTTTACACATTACTCTCTCCAGGAGCGGGCTAGCGTGCAGTACTACCTCCTGGTAGAGTGTGGGGCTTTGAGTTGATTGAGTAATCCCTGGCGGTTGTCTGATACTTTGGAAGGCTGATCCTTCATTGTCGATTCAATAATTTGACCTCAAACTGTGATTTAAAAAACCGTAGATCTCACTGCAATGGACAGAGAACTTGCGTTTGGGAAATGAATTGGCGTCACTCTTTGGGTAAACAACTTAGTCTGGCTTCCTTCTTGAGAATCTATTCGGAAGAATCAAGCCTCTGCCACTGCATGTATGATTTATGTTTCAAGTTTAAGGAAGTGCTTTATATCCCCCGTTGCTTTCAAATTGCTACTACACCAGATTTTAAGGACTGAGTGTGGAACATTATCAATCACTGTGCCGGTAGTTACATTCCCACCTTAGGATTGATGACCTTTTAACCTGAATAATACATCCTCAAAGCCCTTTTTTTGTGGACACAGTGATACAGTTACCTCATTCCCTTGAAGTGCCGATTACCAGCCCTCTTTTATGCTGGACGTACGTGGCTACTTGGTATGCAACTCCACGCTACTCTCGCTTTGTAGTTGTCATTAAGTTCATCGCGGTGGGTTCATTATTTTTTTCCAACGGCTCTTCATTATTGAGTCCATTTATAAATTGAGTTCACACCACGCAGTCGGCACCAGCATCCGGAAAGAACATTGAATCACGTTCGTCTTATTCCTAGATTATCGCCGTGTTCATTTACAGTATTTTTACCTCTGCTTCAAGTTGTAACACTCTGTATGTCCCTGGGTATCACTGGGTCTCACTATCTCCCCAAAGGCACGCCTGTAGAGATAAAAGCTGCTGCCGCACTATCGATCTTGACAGGAAAGCTCTTTGTCTTTTTTTTTTTTTTTGTCTTGTAGAGAATCTAATTAATTAAATTGCTTTGTCTTTGTCTCCCCTCCTTTTTATTCTTCCTGTCCTCTCCTTACTCCTCTCCTTACTCCCCCTCTCCTCTCCTCTCCCCTCTCCTCTCTTCCTCTCTTCCGCTCCTCTCTCCTCTCTTCCTCTCTTCCTCTCTCCTCTTCCTCTCTCCTCTTCCTCTCTCCTCTCTTCCTCTCTCCTCTCTTCCTCTCTCCTCCCTCTCCTCTCTCCTCTCTCTTCCTCTCTTCTCTCTCCTCCCTCTCTCCTCTCTCTCTCTCTCTCTCTCCTCTCTCCTCTCTCTTCCTCTCTTCTCTCTCCTCCCTCTCTCCCCCCCCTCTCCTCTCTCCTCCCTCTCCTCTCCCTTCTCTCCTCCCTCTCTCCTCTCTTCCTCTCCTCTCTTCCTCTCCTCTCTCCTCTCCTACAGGACGTCTCCCTTCCGATGGAACACCGGCACCAAGGAGCGCATGCTGATCAAGGTGACGGACCGCGAGCCCAGCTTCCTGTCCCACCAGGGCAACGGCTACTCCCCCTGCGACCCCCCGCCTAACCCCATCGACGCCCCCGCAGGCGGCGGAGGCTGCGGGACGGGTCCCCGCACCCGCCGCTCCTCCGGCGGCGGCGGCAACCCCCCGCCCAACGCCACCCCCTCCTCCGACCCGGACGCCGGCTCGCCCACGCCCTACGGCGAGCGGCGCCAGCAGTCGCCCTTCCTCAAGCGGGCGGAGCTGGGCGGCGGCGGCGGGACCTACCGGCGGCCCTCGGGCTCCGACTCGCAGCCGGCGTCGCCGCGTTACGCCTACGACCCCCCGCTCTACGAGGAGCCCCCCTCCGACTACGGGGCCCCGCCCATCTACGAGGAGCCGCCCTCCGACATCATGCACCTGGCGTCGGACCCCGGCTCGGCCTACTACGGCACGGCGACGGGCCGCTCGCCCGCCCGCAAGTCGCCGTCCCCGCTGTACCACTCGCCCAAGCAGGGCGCCTCGCCGTACGGCCAGCTGGTGCTGACCCGGCAGAAGTGTCCCGAGAAGAGCCAGAGCCTGGAGTACAGCCCGGCGGGCAAGGAGTACGTCAAGCAGCTGGTGTACGTGGAGCAGTCCTCCTGCAGCCCCCGCTTCCGCACCGCCGACCGCCTGCTGCGCTACGGCACCACCGGCGGCGGTGGGGGTGGGGGCGGCGGCGGCGGCAGCGCGGTCCCCGGGGGCTACAGCAGCTCCTCCTACGGGGGGTCCTACACGCTGCAGCACAGCCAGTCGCTCATCCGGGACCCCCGGCTGCTGCTGGACTACGGCGGCGAGGGGGACGGCGGCCGGCTGCTCTACGAGGACTCCATCTCCTGGTCGTCCTCGGCGCACAACCACTCCATGACCACCTCCTCCTCCTCTTCCACGGGGGCCGGCGGAGGTGGAGGTGGAGGAGGTGGTGGTGGTGGGGGCCCCTTCTCGCCGGGCAGCAACCGCAAGCGCAAGAGCCGTAAGCCGTCGCTGCCCCAGGAGCTGGGGCGCTGCGGCGGGGAGGCGGAGCGCGGCACGGCGGGCACGCTGTCGGAGGCCATGCTGGCCCAGGCGCGGCTGGCCTGGGAGGCGCAGCAGGTGCTGAAGCAGCGCAGCAGCTGGGACTCCGGCCCCGGGGTGGGGGGCTCGGCCGCCATGGTGGCGCTGGGCGGCTGCAAGGGCGACGGCTACGAGAGCGACGGCGCGCTGCCGGGCCCGCTGCCCGGGCCGGTGGTGCGGGCGCTGAGCGAGGACGAGGCGCTGGCCCAGAGCGACGGCCACCTGCACCACCACCACCACCACTGGAAGCGCAGCACCTTCGACCGCCTCGGCTTCCCCCAGGCGCTGCTGGAGAAGAGCCTGTCGGTGCAGACCAGCCTGGCCTCCCCGGAGCCCTTCCTCCACCCCTCACAGGTAACAGCCTTCCTCCAGTCCTCCTCCACCCCTCACAGCTAACGCCCTTCCCCCACCCTTCCTCCTCCCTTTCTCCACCCCTCACAGCTAACGCCCTTCCTCCACCCTTCCTCCGCCCTTCCTCCACCCTTCCTCCACCCTTCATCCACCCGTCCTCTACCCGTCCTCCACCCTTCCTCCTCCCTTCCTCCACCCGTCCCCCACCCTTCCTCCTCCCTTCCTCCACCCGTCCCCCACCCTTCCTCCACCCTTCCTCCTCCAGCCCTCACAGCTAACGCCCTTCCTCCACCCTTCCTCCGCCCTTCCTCCACCCTTCCTCCACCCTTCATCCACCCGTCCTCTACCCGTCCTCCACCCTTCCTCCTCCCTTCCTCCACCCGTCCTCCACCCTTCCTCTACCCGTCCTCCACCCTTCCTCCACCCGTCCTCCACCCTTCCTCCACTCTTCCTCCAGCCATCCTCCACCCCTCACAGCTAACGCCCTTCCTCCACCCGTCCTCCACCCGTCCTCCACCCTTCCTCCACCCTTCCTCCACCCTTCCTCCACCCGTCCTCCACTCTTCCTCCACCCTTCCTCCACTCTTCCTCCAGCCCTCCTCCACCCCTCACAGCTTACGCCCTTCCTCCACCCGTCCTCCACCCTTCCTCCAGCCTTCCTCCACCCTTCCTTCACTCTTCCTCCACCCTTCCTCCCTCCACCCTTCCTCCACACCCTCTACAGGCTTGCGGGTGGGCCAGCGGGTGTGAATTCATGTGTGAATTCCTGCGCTGTTCCTCCTCACACGGCGACAGGATCCATCACAAAGTGGGGGCTCTGCTCATAAAATAGCTACAGCGACACCCCGTCGTTTGAATGTCCTCCATATTGGATGAACACTGACGGGCTTATATAACGGTGAAAGCCACTGTCAATCAGATAAGGGGCCTTAACACTGTGGTATCTCAGTTCTTTGTCTTTTTTATTTATGTATTATTATTTAGTATTCAAGACACAACGCAGCAATGTGATTTGAAAGTGACTCTTTGTGCAACAGTATATTTCTAGCAAATGTTGACAATGCAGAAATGCATCGAGGCGGTTGTGTGTCCTTACTTTTAAGACATTTTTTGAATTGACAAATTAATGATGGTTATTCACGGGCACACCAACACACACATACGAACACACACATGCACACGCAAAGACACACACACACACACACACGACCACCCACAGGCCTGCTGTGCTGGTGGTTTCTGGGTAATTGCCGTAGACTGCTCCACATAAGTGCTGAGGTAGCAGGACATTGGCTGCGATAAGACTCCATTGATTTCAGGGAGCAACAACAGCAGCTGATTAATTAGTACTTTAGCTCTAGCTCAGGAATAACTTTTACAAATACTTTGGAAAACTTAAGCGGACGTCCATTTTCCTTTCCACCATTAAGCCCTTTTGTAAATGTTTGTTTTGATACATGAATTGATATATTTCTTGGTATGCTTCTGCACACCAAGATTTGGCTTTTGAAGGCTGAACAACAATAGAGCTGCAATAATTGGTTTTATAATCTATTTTCCCTCTCCCCCACTCTCTCTCTGCATCTCTATCTCTGCCTCTCTGTGTACCTCTCTGCCTCTCTCCCCCCCAGTCTGAAGACCTGGGGGCGTGTGCCCAGTTTGAGGCCAGCAGAAACGCCCGCAACATGATGCCCAGTGCCAGCTGCGGCGTCTTCCCAGAGTTCACCCTGAGGAAGCCGTCCTCCGAGACGGACATCGAGAACTGGGCCTCCAAGCACTTTAACAAACACACCCAGGTGCTCCAGAGAACTCACTCACTCACCCACACAATCTCACTCACTCACTCACTCACTCACTCACCTCCTCATGTGCATGCCTGTATATAGTGCACATCCTCTTTATGTTTCCTCACATGCTTGAATACATTGGTTTCATATGGTTTTCTTGCATACATCGTTGAACATTTTTCATTCTTAAAAAAAATATGATATCATAAAAATGAATGTCGTCACTTTTTAATGCATCATCGTTTTTACCTGTCAAGCACGGTGCTCTACGACCACGTCTTTCCCCTGTCACTTCCCTCTCCGCTGCCTACACATGCCTCCGCCCTATAGCCTTCTTACCCGAGGGGTCATCCTGGTTCTACATGCTAGCCTTTAATGGCTGCTTGGTGAATAAGGCCAACACTTCAGGCTGTCTTAACCTCTGTTATGTCCCTCTCTGCCCCTCCCTCTTGGCCCCTCCCTCTCTGCCCCTCCCTCTTGGCCCCTCCCTCTCGCCCCTCCCCCCCTCTCCCTCTCTGCCCCTCCCTCTCTGCCCCTCCCTCTCTGCCCCTCCCTCTTTGGCCCCTCCCTCTCCCCCCTCTCCCTCTCTGCCCCTCCCTCTCTGCCCCTCCCTCTCTGCCCCTCCCTCTCTGCCCCTCCCTCTCTGCCCCTCCCTCTCTGCCCCTCCCTCTCGCCCCTCCCTCTCTCTCCCCTCCTCTCTCGCCCCTCCCTCTCGCCCCTCCCCCCCTCCCTCCTCTCTCGGCCCCTCCCTCTCGCCCCTCCCTCTCGCCCCTCCCCCCCTCCCTCCCTCTCAGGGTCTGTTCCGGAGGAAGGTGTCCATCGCCAACATGCTGGCGTGGAGCAGCGAGCCCATCAAGAAGCCCATGATCGTCACGTCGGACCGCAACGTGAAGCGGGAGGCGGTGGACATCTTCAAGCTCATCCAGACCTTCATGGGGGACCGCCGCTCCAAGACCGAGCCCCTCGTCGTGGCACTGGAGGTCGGTGGTCGACGTGGCGTTTTGGATGTGTTTTTGACGACTGAAGGCAGTACTGCTGACATCGTGTGTAAAGCTGACAAGCTGGTCATTCTGCATCGTGTGCACATTTCATTGATGCCCAGGGCACAAAGCGACAAATTTAAGCTAAAAAATTGAATCTTTTTTATAGCGGAGCACATGTTTTCTTGTGGAAGCATCATTTCCTAGCAAGGTTCAAGGGTTTTAAGGCTAAAGTATAAAAAAAAAACGTTACAAGCCATTCTGAGCATCTGCCTCGTCTGACATCACAAAGTGGGCGTGCCCACTGAGATGTATGACGAATAGACGAGCACCTTTTTGCTACAGTCCACTCGGCAGGCTGGTAGACTGATCTATCCAGCACACATCTAGGCGGACACTCCCACCTGTGTCAGAAGAGGCTGATTTTCAAAACGGCTTGTAACTGCTAATCCCACTCACACCTGGTGGTCTAATCTGTCACCTTTTAACTGTTGGTCTGAAACCCATCCTCCTAAAACATCCTTACGCCGTGCTGCTGCAGTAACAGCCCGTCCACCGCTTGTCATGACGCACACGGCTGCATAATGAATGCCGCGTGGTGCATCGATGAGTGGCTCGCCGAGAGCTTCCTGGATGAGTAACCCCTAACTCTGGGTCTCTGGCCAGGTGGTGGTGCGCGGCTGGAGCAGCCAGGGCCTGCGCGACGAGCTCTACATCCAGCTGTGTCGCCAGACCACAGAGAACTTCCGCTACGACAGCCTGGAGCGGGGTTGGGAGCTCATGGCCATCTGCCTGGCCTTCTTCCCCCCGACGCCCCGCTTCCACGCCTACCTGGAGGGCTACATCTGCCGCCACACGGACCCCCTCAACGACACCAAGGGTGGGTGTGTGTGGACGGATGGACAGATTTTAAAACAAGACTGAAGACTTTTATGATTGCTTTTGCTCTCTAAATACATTGCACTACAATGCATTTTCTTTTACTTTGCCTTTATTTATTTTATGTATATTTTATTTCATTAGTTTCATTTTATTGTATCATTTCGAGTCTGCCTCGTGTATGAAAAGTGCTTTATAAATAAAGTTGCCTTGCCTAGATAGAGAGACGAGGCTTTAATTAAACCCGGCTTAGCTCAGGAGGTAGAGCAGTTGTCTTGTAAATGAAGGGTTGCTAGTTCGATCCCCAGCTCCTCCTAGCTGAGTGTTGATGTGTCCCAGAGCAAGACACATTGACCCTAACTGCTCCCGACGAGCTGGCTGTCGCCTTGGATGGTTGACTCTGCCGTCAGTGTGTCAATGTGTGTATTAACCGATGCAAGTCGCTTTGGATAAAAGCGCCTGCTAAATGGCCTAATTGTAATTGTAATTGAACCCTCCCTACTGTGGAGAACGTTGAGTGAGAAGCTTTTCACCACACGCAGGCAGCCATGAAGTTAATGCATATCAGAGTATGAGAGCAGTGAAAAAATCCTATGTATGGACTAGTATCATTGGCGTGCCCACGCTCCACAAACTTGACTGACTGGCTCCTCCGACAGAGTACTGGTGTTTGTAGGGCTTTCAAACAAAAGGAGACGCACTCAAAAGGAAAACAACAGTTGGTCCTCTCTGCCAATAGGCTTTGAGTCTCTGTCTCCCTCCTCATCCCATCCTACTCTGCGTGGGTCACTGCAGCCACATGACCATCGGGAAAGAAACTAAAATAAAGTCGGGTCACCTCCTTTACACAGCAAAGAAAAGTGTGGGTCACACACAGCTTGCAGAATAGTTATGAATAGTTTTTTTTCCAGCACATTGAAAAAACGGGCAGCAATAAAAAAGCAAGTATTTAATCAATCAAATCAATGATTTATTGTGGATTTATGAAGAAAAACATGAGCGGGTAAATCCTAATTATTTGATCTACAGACTCCAGCGTTCCTGGCTTAATTTACTGGAGGTTTTTACTGTACAACCTCCCTCTCTAATCATCCTGACTTTCTTCATCAATGAGGAAGCAAGGAGTTGGCTTTTAAAATGTGTTTTCCCCTTTTTTGTTGCAGGAGTGGCCATCAGCAGTTACGCCAAATACTGCTACCGTAAACTCACCAAGGCTGCTCTAACCGGGGCCAAGAAGGTCTGTACAATCCTATGATCGCTGTGCTCCAAAATGACCAGCATCCTCTTCAGCAGTCTTATAGCGTTACCAGAACTTCTGGGGGGAGAGGGCACAGAGCCTGTTCCCAAAACCAAGATCTGAAAGGGGCAGAGTTACACCTCGTTTCGTGTTTCTTGACTCAGATATTCTCTTGAGGTGATACTCATTCAAGCAAGTAGATGACTCATTCAGAAGGAGCCTCCTTTTACTGACACATTGTCTCAGAACGGTGGAGTCAGGACAGGATGTTTTAGCTTGTCTTCCCACGGGGAATAGTTTACTGGCTGAGTTGGTGAAATCTGTTGGCCAATCATGCACTCACAGAGCCCGGCCTGAATTAGCATAATTGGTTGAGAGAAAATATGAAGCAAAACAAAGTGAAATGCCCCATTTGCATAGAATTGAGCTTCTCTGTCTTTACAATTTGAAGTTATTAAAATAAAGTCTCATGAGTGATCTGAGACTAGCGACGAATCTTGTTGGACAGAGGACCCACGAGAACGGGGCCAATTCCGGTCATGTGTGGTTGATGAAGTGCGGAGGGCCGCCTAATCAAGTTGTCTTTGTCCCGCTGTGATGTGTTGTGACAAGGCTTGTTAGTGGTTACATGCCCTCTCACATGGGGCATCCGTCTCGCATGGTAATGAGTCGATTCATCTGACTCCGAGGTGTAAAGGCTCGTTCTATCCTCTGCGGCTTAAGGGCGATCGGCACATCTGGGATGCGTTGTTGGGCAAACGCCAACGCAAAGCCTTCGGAGAGACACGCTTTAAGATTGTGGCACTGGCTTCAACATTTGGGATTAAATGTGCAATCCACGGTTTATCATTTGTAGATTAAAGACCCAGCTCATGTGAGGGCAGCTGACCCTGAACCAAACCCAGGAGACACCCCTCTCTCTCTGGTGCTCTCTTACTATTCCACGTGATGGGAAGACTGGCAGCAAAGCACTGCCCTTCAGGACAATCAAGCAGATTTCTGTCAAGTGTCATCCATTAGTTTAATTGCACAATGCAACAATCGTTGACAGGGTTGTATGTGTAGTATACAAATGCTCCACCAGGGGGAATAGAACGCTTGTCAAACATGACAACATCATACAAGGGGAATGCAATCCAAAAATAGCGTGTGTGTGTGACTAAGCGTGGCATGGCTAATGGATGCATCACGGATGTAGCTGCAGTGATAACAGTGCTGGGGTGCTTTGGCACAGTGTCTACCCAGCCTGTGCCAGCAGTCCCCACAGGGTATTAATCGAGGCAGGTTGTCACACAGCGGTTTTACATACACCCACACACAGTAACACACTAACACCCACTCAGTCCCTGAAGGGCTCCGGGTGTTTGACTGCTATTAACCTGCTAACCTTTCACAGCAGATGAATGTGCTGTCGGTGGGGTCTCTCCAAGACCGACTTTGGGAGGAGGAGGGCACATGGCTCCTCTTATCTCATCGACCTCCTTCTCTAAATATAGCTCCCCTTCTGGCCATGGGGGGAATGGAGAAGTGGGCTCTTTTCTCTCTCCCCCCCCGTTCCCTTCTGGAATGTACCGTAGCTCCTCGTGGATTTGACCTGCCAATCTCCTGTACTACTTAGTTAGTGGGTTACATGCCTCGGCTCACCGACGGGTCAATAATCAATGTGTGGTTGTCATGTGACCAGGGGAAACTGTGGCTTTGCGCATTGAATTCTTGTCAGGGGAGGAAGCACCCTGTTGCATTCTGGGCCAAGGGGCTCCATCAACTTGTCATTGGCCCAAAATAACTTTTCAGGTGAAGAAATGGAAATTGTGGAAAATTAAGAGTTTGAGAGAGAGCACGATTTTGAAAATAAACAACCAAAATAATGACACCCCCCCCCCCCCCCCGCTCTTTGCCTCCTCTCTCCCTACGTTTCTCCGCCATTGAGAAGTGTTGCATTTCCCACACCTCTGATTGGCCGCCCTGAAACCCCAGAGCTCAGCAGCTACTCACACCACCTACCTTCCTATTTTCCCCGACGACCCGCAGGGCGTGCAGAAGCCATGTCTGGAGGAGATCAAGCACGCGCAGAACGCCATCTTCAGCCCCTCCATGTTCGGCTCGTCGCTGGAGGAGGTGATGGTGCTGCAGACGGAGCGCTACCCCGAGCGCCAGCTGCCCTGGGTGCAGACGCGGCTCTCCGAGGAGGTGCTGGGGCTCAACGGGGACCAGACGGAGGGCATCTTCAGGTACGCAGCTCGCCGGGGGCACTCCAGGCTCCTTTCAGGGGCTGTTTTAAGTGTGGGGGGCCCCAAACCAGACAGAATCCTTGATTAGTTTATGAATTGGTGCCAAATAGTCGAGGCATGGATGTGTCCAATTTATTGAGAGATTCCTAAATAATTCGACTTTTATTTCTTCAATTTTTTGTTTTTGAAAATGCGTGTCATATGGCTTTGGGTTAGGGTTTTCTATAGTCCTATCATACATCTGCTCAACAATTATTATTTTTGTATACAACACCAATTTTTGTATGCGTGACGATTAGCATAGTCGTTATGCAGGCCTCCCATTTTAATTCTTTAAATGTCCATCTGCAGAGGACGAATGCAATGCGTTCCGTGTTCCGTGTCACCATGTTCCTCCTCCGTCAGATCATGTGTGTTCCCAAGGTCCGGGGCACACATGTCTGCGGTAAGGCTCCTCTGTATCAGGCCTGTTTGTAGTAGCAGGCCTCCCCTCAGCCTAACCCGTCCTCCGTGTCCCGTCCCCAGGGTTCCAGGGGACATCGACGAGGTGAACGCCCTGAAGCTGCAGGTGGACCAGTGGAAGATCCCCACTGGCTTGGAGGACCCCCACATCCCCGGTACGGCGCTCTCTGGAGACCACATGTTGTTGGATTTACTAGGGTGTTCCTTGGTCATTGTTGTGGTTGTTGTGTGTGTTCTTTCCTTATGGAGTACCCCCCATGATTCACGACTATGTTGAGTATCTGCTCTCACCACGCTCCGTCTCCATCTCGCTCAAACATGAATTTGAAATAAAAATGCTTTATTGGCCTTTTAGCTACTTATAACGTGAAATAACTAAGACGATTTGTAAAAGACAAGGTAATAAAGAAAAACATGCTGTGGAAAAGTGATTATCAATCAGATTAAACAGAAGTATCTCTTATTTGATACCATCTGTTATTCACTCTCCCTCTGTGTGTGTCTCTCCCTCTGTTTGTCTCTCTCTGTCTCTCTCTCTGGCTGTCTCTTTCTCCCTCTCCCTCTCTCTCGCTCTCGCTCTCTCTGTGTCTCTGTGTCTCTGTCTGTCTCTCTGTCTCTCTGTCTCTAGCGTCTCTGCTGAAGCTGTGGTACCGGGAGCTGGAGGAGCCTCTGATCCCTCATGAGTTCTACGAGGACTGCATTACGCACTACGACAACCCCGAGGCGGCGGTGAACGTGGTGCTGGGCCTGCCGCACATCAACAAGCTGGTGCTCTGCTACCTCATTCGCTTCCTACAGGTAACACACACACACACACACACACACACACACACACACACACACACACACACACACACACACACACACACACGCACGCACGCACGCACGCACGCACGCACGCACACACACGGCTGGTGCTGTGCTGGTGCATTGATTTAATTTTAGAGCATGATCGTTGGAAAGGAGCCAAGTTACCACGGATACATTCAGTGAGACAATGGGTGAACAAGGTTCATACAGGGAATTGCATTGTGGGTAGTGAATACAGAGGTCACAAAGGTTAGTAGGATCGGCAGGAGAGGCTGTTCAGTTAAACTGCGATACACTATTGGGGAAGTGGAAATGTCTGCAACACAGTTAAAGGAAGCCGATTGGCAAGGCCTGAGTATCAGACCTCGTGGCTACAGTGGGAATGCAACTATCTTAACATCTCTCAGCTAGAGAGAGGAAGGGAGGTATCTAGTTCCAAGGAGAATGTAAACAGTTCCTTTTTATATTGACCAGTAATTATATAAACAAAGTTAATGTAATGTCCATAATTGTATATTATAGTTATGATTAATATTTCCATGACAACAAAATGACAAAATATAGTGTAGTGAACACATTATTCAAAATAAAGCAGTAACCAAGCACTTAAAATCCAGCGAGAGCAGGAACCATTTCAGGTTATAATGTTTAGTGCCGTTTGATTCGGTGAAGTTACAAATTTGAACAACATGGAAACAAGAAAGGGCATGTTTGGCAAGAGTCCTTTTTTTGGGTTCTGGCCCCGTTGTTTTATTTTGAGTGTGGCAGGGTAACTATAAATAAATGATACTTTCTGCACCATGAAAACGGAAAAGATTCAAACTGGAACCAAGTTAATCTCTATGGATTCCTTAAAGTGCCCTCTAATAGTGGCCACTTACACCTCAGCTTGGAAGAACGAACAAATGCCCATTAAAAGGAAATTGGACTGAAAATATAAAATATATTTTTAATTCTTCATTCTTTAGCTGTCAACAAAGACAACTAAACAAAAGAGGCACAACATCGCTGAAATGGAGGTGTGTGTGTGTGTGTGTGTGTGTGTGTGTGTGTGTGTGTGTGTGTGTGTGTGTGTGTGTGTGTGTGTGTGTGTGTGTGTGTGTGTGTGTGTGTGTGTGTGTGTGTGTGTGTGTGTCACTGCTGCCATTCAAACTGGCTACCTGGCCCACCAATCAGCAGGGACCACACCCACACATCTGGCCAATCGCACACAAAGAGCCAACTCACCAAATCAACCAGTGTACCAAAGGAACCAAAGAAACGCACACAAGGGACGGCAACACGAATAAAGCAGGCCGCCATAATGTGTCCTTGTGTGTGTCGCCACGCCAGGTGTTCGCCCAGGCGGCCAACGTGTCCTACACCAAGATGGACGTCAACAACCTGGCCATGGTGATGGCGCCCAACTGCCTGCGGTGCCAGTCGGACGACCCG
Organism: Melanogrammus aeglefinus; assembly: GCA_900291075.1. Taxonomy (NCBI): domain Eukaryota; kingdom Metazoa; phylum Chordata; class Actinopteri; order Gadiformes; family Gadidae; genus Melanogrammus; species Melanogrammus aeglefinus. Next base: position 84,717 of record OLKM01000623.1, on the reverse strand, counting down.
CGCATCATCTTCGAGAACACGCGCAAGGAGATGTCCTTCCTCCGCCTGCTCATCCAGCGGCTGGACACCAGCTTCATGGACGGGATCCTATAGCCCCCCCACCCCTCCTATAGCCCCCCCTCATCCAGCGGCTGGACGCCAGCTCCATGGACGGGATCCTATAGCCCCCCCACCCCTCCTATAGCCCCCCCTAGTCCAGGGACATTGTGGTGCGTTATGCGTGCACCATTAAGTCATAGGATACACAGACCGGCACACACACACACACATATTGGCAGGGATGTCACGATTAGAAAAAAATATAAAAATATAAAAACATAAGCAACGCGCTCACAACATCAAATGTTATGACCTGCGGGTAAAAAGAAACATTTGCCTTTTGCCGATTTGTTTGTATTTCTTTTGAAAGCTCAATAACCTCCACTAACCACCTTTTGATTGCGCGCACACACACACACACACATCTGCGAGCGCATGCATGCCCCCTGGTCTCATTAACACACTCACAGAGACACACACACACACACAGCCGTCTGGACCACCAAACACACTGCCTTCTTCAACAAAACACCGGTGTGCTTTTGACCACATTTTTTTAACCCACCCAGGAAGAACACAAAAAAAAGAACTTCAAACCAGTGTGAACTGAACTGGGCTGAGACCAGAGCCAGGAGGAGAAGGGTGGGGCCCTTGGCTCTGTATCCCGAGGGCACCCAAGTATGAAGGTGCCGAGGCAATGTCCTGGCTGGCGCGCGCGCACACACACACACACACACACACACACACACACACACACACACACACACACACCACACACACACACACACACCACACACACACACACACACACACACACACACACACACACACACACACACACACACACACACACACACACACACACACACAGCAGCTGGTTCTTGCTGAAGTTCATGGTGGTCACGATCTGTCCGGCTGCAGCGTCACACATCATCTGGAATGTTTTCTGATTGCCTCTCACTGGCGCACACACACACACACACACACACACACTGACGCACACAGTCAATACAACGATTGAGGAGGGTCAGAGTACTGCAGAACCATGAATAAGGAGAGGAGTAAACGATGTCCACACACACAATGGTATTTACATGGATGAAGGAATGGCTATTATAGGTATTGAGTGATTGACATTGACCCCCCAGCCTTCAGTGTACCGGACCATTGATGCCCCCAACAACCTCTAAACCGCCCCCTCCATTCCTCTCAAAGACTGATTTACGAATGTGTCCGTCCTGTGTGGTTTGTCCGTCCAGCTGTTTTAAAGAAGCCGTCTGTCCATCCTATTGTTTACACGACACATCTGCCTCACAGCAGCCCGTCCTCGATGGTCTAGAGTTGAAGGGTTTTTCGGGGGTGTTCCTTTGGTTTTTAACCCGAAAGTAATTTATTTTTATTTATTTTTATTTGTATTTTAATGCCTTTTTTGAAAGATGTATAATTGCTCCTCTCCATTTGTCACTTTCTAGTAAAAAGGTGTTTGTGTGGATATACTATTTTTTTTTTTCTTCAAAATGACATGTTTATACACATGTTGAGGCGTGGCCCTTTTAATGTACACGTGGGTGTGTGTGAATGTTGCGGCCTGTACAGATGCACTGTTGTCAATCTACTTAACGCAAAAGGGATGAACTTTGTTTGTTTTGAATACGGATCTGCGTACACACACACACACACACACACACACACGTTCAACTGAAAAAGAAAAACGAGTATTTGACTGTAGTTGTTCTTACATCTTCCCCCTCACATAGAATTCCTATCCCCCTCACCACCACACAAATATACATATATAAATATATATATATATATCATGTACATTAAACCGATGTACAGACTGTGTAAAAAAGTAACTAGTAAATAGGCCTACAAACTATTATGAAGCGTGAAACGCATCGGTGGGACCACAGCCGGGACCACCGAGTTTGGGGCCACAGTGGGACCACTGAGTTTCCTACGTCTGAAGGTGAGTTTGCAGCCATTTTTATCCTTCGTTCCGCCCTTTCAAAGTAAGAGCGTGAAGACCATGCAGGGCTCCTCCTGCCGACCAGCTGCAAAGCTACCAGATGGTGTTTCTTTCCGTTTTGTCTCGTTTAACCCGTACCTCTAAACCCCAGCCCCTCGGCTGTCATTTATACCGTAACAGGTCTGTGGGAAGAAGGGGAGGAAGGTTTGAAGCTCTGCGCTGACACTTTTGTAACTAAACTTAAATGTGACGTTTATCACTTTACCCCTCCCCTCTCTAACCACCGCTTTGATCGTTCACGACTACAATAGACTCCGCCCCCTGTGTGTAAGGTTCTTTTTACATAGCTATGGTATACTGCCAGTGGAAGGGAGGGGGGGGACATTATGACTTGACAAGGGATGAACTGTTTGTTTGTGCCCCTGTGACCACTCACTTCTCAAGGAAGGGAGGATCTGTAAAACAGAAGACGTGTTGTGAAACAAACATAATGATTGGAGTGTGACTTAAGTTGTGGGTTGGGGATGTGTGTGTGCATATGTGAGCGAGTGTGTCCATGCAAGAGAAAGTTTTAGATAGAATAGAACGTGTAGCAATGTTGTGTATTGAGCCGATCCAGCAAATGAACCAGTCAGCATGCAGAAAAAAGTTCTGTTTCTTCACGCATAAAAGGCATACCATTTTTTACACTCAAAATAGATTTAAAAAGACAGTATTGCTACATTAAGCTTTAAAGTAAATTCACTACGATTTTTTTTGTTTGTTGGATGTCAATGGTTCCGAGTCTGTTGTGACTTTTAGGGGGTTCATGTTCTAAAGACGATGTTGCGAGGGATGGGGATCTGAAGCTACCATGTTGCTCGCTGCTGCTTTGCTTCGCGCCCATCCGCTCGCTCGCCTTTTGTCAAAATGTTGGGTTTCTAATGTCCACCTCCATCATCCACATTCTTTTCAAGAGACGACTCTGGAAGTAAAAATGGATGTTTTAAATAAATGATTCAAATGTTCTTAACAAAATACGTTTTGCTTCTTTATCTTTGTTGGAAATACAGCAGTTTGGGATCAATTGCAACCCCCCCCACACACACACACCACCATATTGACATGAGTCACCACCTAATAAAAGGCACACTGCTGAGCTTCTACAAAGAGCTCATCTCCTGACTCATGAGTAGACTACACACTTCCTGGTTGTGCTCGAGTGGTCAATTAACCAATAGCGTAATGAACTGCAGCGCTTATGTAGTAGGCAGTGAAGACAAGACTACGGACCGTGAAATGGCATCTTGTTTATCATGCCTGCAATACACACACACACACACCAAGCAATCATGATTGTGAAGCCACAATGTAGATGCTTTATTGAATATATAAGTGCTTCTCATTGGATATAGTGCTTAAAGAATTCATGGATTGTACGTTTATCATGTAGGGGATTTCACCTCGGGCCAATGGGCAGTGAGGTCACTGCTGAGCCCAGATCTTGTGGGTGCGGGCAGGGGGAAGCCTGAAAAGAAAAAGGATTTATGTGGGGATGCGACTGCGGAGATACTCCATCACTGCATCCGTTCCCTTGGCAACGATGGCTGCCCTTGGTGTCCTGAAGGGGTTGCCGTCCAAACTGAGACACCTAGTGTTGAGAGAGAGAGAGAGAGTACCTTTGTGATCTACGTTTACATTTAATCTAAAACACGTTCAAATAGAAATGAGGACCAAAGTTAAAACGGGGTTCAGAAGTTGCCTGTGTTCAAACATAGATTTTCCTGAACTGAACTAGCAAATTGGGGGGTGTGTGGGAATGTCACGTTTTAATACATCCATTTGACCAATCTGAGTGTGTGTGTGTGCTCGTCCTGGCCCACCTGAGCGACGTGCAGAGCCCCAGTTCAGGTGCTACGTTGAGCAAGTCGTTGTTGGACAGGTCCAGAGTAGACAGAGCCACCAGCGCCTTTAGCCGCTCTGCATCCAGACCACCCACTTGGTTGTTGCCTAGCAACACAGTCTCCAAGGAAACAATCTCGTACAGGACATCAGGAAAGCATTTGAACCTTTTACCGGAAAAGGAAGGGATGGCAGGAAAGAAATGCATTGTAACTCTCCGGGTGTTGCATGACCTGCTAATCCAACTGGCTGCTAATGAGTGCGCTGGCTGTCAGCCCAAGCCAGGACACCACTGTACGTCAGATACGGGCTGTCTTTCAAGAATCGTGTGAGGTTGGAATCAAACTGCACAATAAATGCTTTAGGTGAATATTCATTAAGTAATATAAAAAAGGTTAATAACTTGTAACTTAACTACAACCGAATACATTTGAATGTATATTATGTAACTTACTCTTTACAGTCTAGCTCCTCACCTTTTCCCTGACTTAAGACGATTATGCTAGCTTGAGGGCCTGTATGTGTTGGACTGGATGCCATGAAATGACACGGCAGGTCTGGAACTGCAGCATTAACCTTAGTAGCAGTAGCAGTAGCTTTGCAGGGTGATGCGAGCGCGTCTGCCACTCACTTGTTATAATTCAGAATCACAGAGCGCAGCTTCTTCAAGGACCCAAGGTCAGCGGGCAGGTCGCTCAGCTGGTTGTTCCTGGCAAGATACAAATCAAACAGATACAATCTAAACCGTGGTAATGATGCCACCTGCAGACTTATTTTTAAGTTTCGATATGGCTAAGAAGGGAAAAGTTACCATTATGTAACAGCTCAATCCTCAGCTCTTAGTGAAATGAAATGCAAGATATCAACAACCATGAACCATCAGTGTCATTGCAACATAAAATCCCCCATAGCGTGTGTGACCCCACCACTAAAACTGAGCAACAGGATGTTCCTAAGGAAATTGGTGAACGATTGGATATTTCCCAACTCAAGTCACAACGTCCCATAAGGCCTGTCCCACACTTGATGGTGGCAACAAAAGACTAAAGCCGCAAGCACTTTGTAGCAAGAGCCAAGAAGATCCTGTAACGAAAGACGACCTGACCACCTAAAGGTCTGCTGCATCAAGCTCGCATTCAAGTGCGCCCTCAAGGGAGTGAGCCTGCAACTCAACTGGCTGTCATTCTAACACTGCTTATGATCTGGTGGTGGACGATCCTGAGGTTCGGACCGTAGAAGTCCCATGATGCATCATCTCTACCTGAGGTCCAGGTGTGTGAGCTGCACCAGGTTGGAGACTGCAGGAGAGAGGCAGGACAGTTTGTTGAAGCCCAGGTTGAGGTCCGTCAACGACCCTTGGAACTCTGCTAGCCTGGGGGATGACGGGGATAGGAGAGGAATTAACATGAGCACCATGTCAGAACCGCTCCAGCCAGAGGGATGGTCATGGTGTTGTTATGCATGCATGCAGCACACTGGTGTGTGTGTGTGTGTGTGTGTGTGTGTGTGTGTGTGTGTGGTGTGTGTGTGTGTGTGTGTGTGTGTGTGTGTGTGTGTGTGTGTGTGTGTGTGTGTGTGTGTGTGTGTGTGTGTGTGTGTGCGCGCCTACCTAGGGGGCAGTGTGGTCAGCTGGTTCTTGCTGAAGTTCATGGTGGTCACGATCTGTCCTGCTGCAGCGTCCAACACTTCATCTGGAATGTTTTCTGATTGCTTTTCACTAGACACACACACACACACACACAGACAGACAGAACCAACCTTAGGTTCCTGTTTTATTGAAATGATCATTACATTTCTCACCAAAAACGCAGCTCTCAAATTCATACGTACATACACAAATGAAACACAAATGAGAATATACGGTAGGGCTGCACAATATATCGAATTTTTATCGCGATGACGATATTGGCGTCCCTGGATGACACGTAGTGTTCTCGCGATATTTTCGCGATATTTTTTTTAAGTAATGCATCCGCAAAAAAAAAAGAACCAAAAAAGAAACAAGCCCCGCCCATGCAGTATACGCTCTAACTCCACTGCAAAGCAAACCAAGCGCCCCCCTGTACACCTGTCTACGACTGCGTGAGTCCATCCTGTCCACCGCGGCGCGAAGCCTGAAAGGCTGAAATGGCGGCAATTTGCCGCTGACCAGTGTGTGTAGGGGGTGGTAGAAATTCAAAAGATTTTTTTTTTCAATGAATAATCGGGTAAATATACGAACACCGCCAATACACACGCACAACAATGTCCGGGGCTCTGATTCTCAGACAGGTGGGGGTCTGTTGCTCTTTGTACCTGTAGTCCAGGATCTTGAGTGTCTGGAGGTTGTGGATGTTTACCCTGGCCTGGCTGGGTAGAGTCATGGCAGTGGGGGTCTCGTCGGCTTTACCTGGCTCCTCTAAGAACGACAACAACCACAAGACTCTTCACTCACACACAGTATGATATTCATCAATGTGTGTTGCCAGGGGGTTATTAAGGATGATTCATTAGTACAGAACTTGGCTGGCTCTCCATTTACTAGCTTGTGGCTAGCATTATAAATCATTAGAAGAGCAAGCAACAAGTAAGGTCTGCTCATTCTTTTAATAAAACCTATTTGCAATTCGATTGCCAGGTCTCCCCTATAAATCCGGATGTGCACCGTCTTAAAGCAGTCCCATAAACCGCTGGCGTACTTCCAAAATGTGCGTTTGGACCCCTAATCAAGCAGCTAAAATATCTGCATTTATGCTGTGTTCCTCCAAGTCATAGCAGTAATTCAAGTGGGCTGAATAGAAGTAGAAAATAAAAATGATTCAGTCACACCACGTTATATCACCTTTAATTCTCCCCCGTAAATATTTCAGCAGCTCAGTGGTTCCTTTCTGGCAGAAGGAAGCAGAATAAATATCATTATGGCGTTTTGACTGATCACTAATACAGACCTCCACAGCAGCAATAACTCAATTCTGACCATTGTTGTATCTACCATTTTTTAATCCCAATCATTAATATGTGCATTAATGATAATTACGGTAGCAGCGTATTTAACGACCATTAAACTCTTTCGCGATGACATGGGATTTAAAATGGGATTGAAGCCAACTGAGACAGATGTTCATTAACCAGCAGTCGGTACAAATGCCACAAGCCCTCAAGACACCAGGGAGGGATCTGTTATGAAGATGATCAAAGTGGGCTTGATGGAGGATTTTCTGATTGCGAGAGATGTTTGATGTCTGTCTGTGTGTGTGTGTGTGTAGCTCTGTGTGTGACCTACAGATAGCAGGTCTCTTCGGATTCCTCTCAGCGGGTTGCCTTCCAACATTAAGACCTTCAGATTGGGAAGCAGACTGAGAGAGGCTGGAAGACTAATGGATGGACGGACACACACACACACACACACACACACACACACACACACACACACACACACCACACACACACACACACACACACACACACACACACACACACACACACACACACACACACACACACACTACATTATACCTGCTACCATACTAGCCAAACGCATGTGAAAGATATCCCACTAGTTGCACCCACAGAGTTGGCGTAACCTTAGGCAACGGGCCAAATAGATTATGAAACTGCGCACCACACATCATGGCCACAGGCTGATAACAACCCAGCATTGCCACCGAATCTCCCTGCGCACATACTTAGACCTACTCCAGCCGCTTGCCAGACTGTTCTATTGATCTCACTTGAATAAACGGTAAAATCAACTGAAGGCTCATCCTTGAAAAGAACCCACAACAGTCCTTGTTTGTAATCCGGTCTGGCCACTAGGGGGCCTCTAGCGCTGCCCATCAGGAGCCCTGTGCAGTAACAGCCTCAGACTGTCAAACCCCTATAAAAAGGACAGCTCTCTCCCTGGGTCACCTCACTACTTCCATACGCTAGGCGCCATGCCGGAGCGTCAGGCGGGCGGGACCTACGTGGCGACGTCGTTGTTGGTGAGGTCCAGGCGTGTGAGCGTGGCCAGCAGGGTGACCTCCTCCGGGATGCTCTGGATCTTGTTGTCCCGGAGCTCCAGGAGGGAGATGGCCGACAGGCTCGCCATTTGCTCCGCCTCCAGCCGCTCGATCTGGTTGTTGCCCAGGTACAGCTCCTACAGACAGACAGACAGGCAGACAGACGTAAAAATGGCCTACGGCCTGAATTTCATGTTGGCGGCATAATCACATCGATCGGGAGAAAAAATGAAATAAAGTGCAATTCCATGTTCCGTATCCAAATATCCACAAGAAAATACTAAATAAATGTAAAAGATGAACCTTTTATACCCAATATAAATAACAATAACGTGAATGGGCCAGTTAATCTAAGCCTTGGGATGTCTGACCACAAAAAAAGGATTCCTTTTGAAGGCCAACGTCTGCAGAGTCCACGACTAGATTTTATAACCACGGTCACCTTGAGATTGGTGGCAGGGAGTTGCGGCAGGAGGCGGAGCTTGTTGTGCCTGAGATAAAGCTGCTCCAGACTGGTCATTTCCGATAGGCTAGCAGGAACGCTGGCCAACTGGTTATTGCTGCAGTCAAGCAGCTTCAGACCTGTAAACGCACAACAAGGTCTGAGTATCAAGGACACAATGTCACTCACGTTCCCCCTACAGACAGAACGCGTCTCACATGACACATAAACAGACACATAAAAGGGTTCTCACTTGCTAGTTTGGCCAGACTGTCAGGCAAGGAGGTGAGCAGGTTGTGGGACAAGTCTAGTTTCTGGAGACAGGCTAGATGCCCCAGGCCGGAGGGGAGGGATTTTAAGCGGTTGCTGGATAGGACCTAGAAACAAGCGAAAGCAACACCTAGTCAACCAGGTAAAGAAGAAAGTAGTGTTTTTAACCTGTGGTGTGGGTACCACTGGTGGTATGCGAGGTTACTGCAGGTGGTAAGGGACATTTTACATTCCACTGCAATGTTTTCCATTGTAATGTTATCCATTGATGCGTTTATTTATTTAGTTGCCAAGTAAAACACAATGGGAGCATAAGCAGCACTGCAGACTTATTCTTCTACTGTTTCCTACTGGCCATAGACTTGCAGTAATATTTGTGTACAAATGGGGTGCTTGCGCACTTTGCATAGCCACTACGTCGATATTTATCTACTTATCCTGTTTGCTTATGATGTGGTTCGCCAAAGGTCTTGAAGGCAATTAAGCGTCTTCAAGTGCTTTAGTACATTAAGTAAAAGGTTGGGAACTAGTGTACTGGAGTGCAGTGTCCAACATATAAAATAATAGATTGATAAGAGTGACAAATCAGAATGAGTCGGGCATCAGCATCTTTATTTAATTACAAAATAACTACACGTAGAGCGACCCAATTTCAGTCATTTCAGTGTAGATGGGGTACTGTGTGATGAAGTATTGACGTTTATCAATTGTAAATAAACTACAAAAGCAGTGTGTCGTACTGTACTACACACCGCTTTGTGTAGTACTGCGCTACACAAACCGGTGTGTAGTCCAAAACTCTTTAAGTTAGCGTTGGTTATCTTACCAGCTCCGTTAGATTGTCCAGTTGTCCCAGCTCTTCGGGCAGCGCCTCTAGAAGGTTCTTCTGGAGGGTCAAGCTGTGCAGGTTATGCAATCTGCACATTTCCACAGGCAAGGTGCTCAGCTGGTTGTTACTGGTTGACACACAGAACACACACTTAAGTTGGCTGTTGAATCATCCCTAGTGGTCAGAGAATGTGTGCGCGTGCGTGTGTTTATACCTGAGTCGGAGCTGCTGTAACTGTTCCAATTCTCCTAGAGCACCGGGTAGACTGCTCAGCTTGTTGTCATGGAGCTGACCATCAAAACAGTACGCAAAGCAGGAATAAATATAACTTTTTGTTAAGCTTGATGCAATTAATTCGTTTATTATTATTTACGCTGGCTTTATACACTAATTACTAACTCTATCCTCACTTACGTCCAGTGTGGTAAGCCCCGGCAGGAGTCTGATGTCATCCGAAAGTGTCGTGAGCTGATTGGACGAGAGCAGCAGTTTGATGAGGTCTGTCTGTTCCCACCAGCGGTCATCTGCCCCAAATGACAGATTCTTATTGGCTTCCTCTGGTGTGTCCACATTAAGGCGGTACACATTCTGGGGGACTGAAACAGACGTCACTGTGGTTAGTATTACTGGTAACTAGTAGTTTAGTGACCAGATGTGTGTATTGGCACTTTGACGGGTGTGTGGTGATCACTACAATGGGATATATATATATATAATAAATACACACACAACACAGCAGGATTCCATTTGAAAGGTCTTGGGTTGTGGAAAAAAATCTGCATTAAGGACACTGCAACAGCAAATACATTAGTCTTATGCCATGCAACTAGTTACCTACGACTTTATAATAGAGTATCTCAATGATGTTCAATATTGTTGGTTGCTGGTCTGGTTTAGTTTCACAACGTTTCTTTACTACACAGAATAGTATATTATTCTATATAATATTTTGGAAAAGATTTGATTTGGGCAAGACAGCTAAATCCTAACAACTCCTGCTATTCTGTAGTTTGATTATAAGCAGGCCTATGCTAAAAGAAGAACTATCGTCTACACCAGTAATGGAGGAGAACAACAATAAAATATCCTCTTTATTAGTTCAGACTTTGACCCTTCGCTGACCTGTCAGTAAGGAACCAACTTCCGCAAAGACATGATGGTCTCCAACACAAGGTTTCAGGTCACGTCAAGAGACCAAAATAAAAGGTGATCAGCATATCATAAACTACTGGCTCATACATGAAAAAACCATACTACCTGATTACATATTCCAAAATGTGAATATCAATAAACGACGACAACAACAATGACGACAACTTGACACACAAATGTATAAGGTGAAACTAGTGTCCAACTCTGTACTTACTTGCTATAATCTATCAGTTCTCAAATCAGCATTAATTCAAAACATTCTTTCCACCCTCCTGGGTATACATATTAAAAACAAGCAATCATTTATAACTCAAACACTGGGTTGGGTTGTCTACAAGACGTGATGTTACCAGGTACCTATTACCGTTATAACTATAACAGGTACCCATTACTATATGCTTGGTGCAGCATTACCTTCAGTTAGCCCACGGCCCGATAAGTTGAGCTGGCCGCTCTTTCTCGCAGCGTTCAGCAGTCCGTTGGGAACGACTGCTTCTACCTTGTCCGTCTGAAACCCGGCCAGGGAGTCCACTCTGCCTCCTCTTTTGAAACGAGACATTGTTTGGAATGTATTCAACTACATGTACGCATACACAACTTCTGAAATGGACATAACGAGTGTGTGTTTATTTGTACTGCGCTGCCACGCCCTCATAACAGCTTCCGGGTTACATAGATAGCGCTTTCAAATTAAGGCGCGTTTCCGCGTTTTCGGGAGCAGCTCTTTACAGGGCATTCCGCAATGGAATTGTTTCACGGTTTGAACTTGACTTCAGGATACATTCCCATACCCACGTTTTGGGTACAGATAGCAAAGTAAAGATAGCACAGTAGATCTGTGCCCTCACTCACCCGGTGAGTACTTTTATTTGGTAGTGAGTACTGTCACATATCCGGAAGTAGTTCAGCAGAGCTCGGCCCATGCGACAGTGTACCGCTTGCATAAAACCAATAGAGCAGGCTAGCAACTAACCTAAACAGCTCACTTTGGAAGTCTTATTAAGTGAGTATATTATAGTATGGATTAGTATGGAGTATATACTATTTGCCTGTCATTTGACGGTCCACTATGAGGACTGTATCAAATGTAACCAATCCAAAGTGTGGCCAAGCTGTTACCACCACGTCTACTTGCTTTCATAAGCACATCGTCATGGACATGCTTGCTTGAATGGTTCCATAATAACTATAGTATTACTGTTATCAGTTTAAGGGTGTGTTCCGTTAGATGGGTTTTAGGGCTAAGTATTAAAGTTTTGCAAAGTTATTCAGAAAAATATTTAATATTTACCCCCAACCCCCTGAAACATATATTATATCTTTCTATCTTGAGACTATATTTGTCGTACAAACTTTCTGCTTTTCTAAATTGGGGGTCTACGTTGGTCAAAATAAGTCAGCAATATTATTACTATCTTTGATGACCCTGCTGCAATTACCGACTATCTTGTCTTGACTACACGTATTTGCTTGTTCCCCACCTCACCAGTATGGCCAGTACCCGATCAGATCAGGGCCATTGGCAGCGTCCTGGTGGACCCCAGTAAGGACCTGTCCCAGCGCTTCAGGGCACTGTTCACGCTAAGGAACCTGGGAGGTAATGCATCTACTGGACCATTGAGTCTCTTGGCCACTCGTGTATCATGGTCAATAATGTATAGTTGCAATAATGTAGCATATACAGTAATACTGCCAATAATGCCCACCTCCAATGTTGATAATGTTCCTATTTATTTTTGCATCTTCATTTCTCCTACTGTCATTGTGTGTGTATACATTTCAGTTGTATGGTTGTTTTACTACTCCTTGGATGAATAAAGTATTCTCATATCATCTTCAAAATGAAATGAATAATAGTGGTAGTTTAAAACTAAGCTTTTGTTTCATCTATACATCGTCCTCTATATATCATCTATTGTACATGTATTGTAACTGCATGTCAATACTCTCCAAACATTTAGGTTCAGAAGCCATAGAGTGGATTAGCAAGACGTTTGTTGACGAGTCTGCCTTGCTGAAGCACGAGCTTGCCTACTGCCTGGGACAGATGCAGGACAGACAAGCCATACCCACACTAACAGCTGTCCTGAAAGACACCAAGCAGGACCCCATGGTCCGTCACGAAGCAGGTAGGGCTGGCTGGCTCAGGGAAAGGAGAAATGTTAAGAGAAATAAACTCCAAACATGTTGAACACTTTCAACCTCCATACATAACCTCAATTGTTATATGTTGTCGTTCTTGTTGTGGCATGGTCGAATACTGATTTATTGTTCTGAAAAAGTCCTGTGACGTCTGTCTGTATTTTGCATCTCTAGGTGAGGCTTTAGGTGCGATTGGTGACCCAGAAGTTCTGCCAATACTTGAAGAGTATTCAAAGGACCCTGTCATTGAGGTATAGCATTACTACTATAAACAAACTATCGATTTATTATCTGTTATACATCAGTATTTTTCAATCGGCAAGTACAATCTGCAACGATAACAATATCAATATAATTTATGTTAGATTAATTATGGACATTGATGTTATAAATGTAGTTTTTTCTTACTTTAAACAATGTTACTGAATATTTCTTTAAAAATATATATAGTTATATGACTTTGAATTACAATACAAAATAAATGTATTAGAAGAATTTACGTTTATCAATATTTTAACCTGTCTCCATTTTCCACTCTCTTCACATTCAGTAGATCAGACTCCACCACTGAAACATTTCACGTTAATAAAATAAAAAGTATTATTGAAATAAATAACACGTTCCACTTGTTCTTGGGTTAACCCTTCATGGGCCCAAGTTTGTGTCAACACTCTTGCTTTGAAACACCACACATGGGTCAGAGGGTTACTGTGTGCGCTGTAGCACACTATGCAGCGGGGTAACGCCAGTCCATGGAGCCCTGAGAAGTGGCCTAAAGCGCAGTTTCCCTGTCTCACCTGTAGGTGGCAGAGACGTGCCAGCTGGCGCTGCGCCGGCTGGAGTGGCTGCAGAGCGGGGGAAACGCTGAGGACGGCGCGGCGGACAAAAACCCTTACTCCTCTGTGGACCCCGCCCCTCCCGCCGCCAAGAAGAGCATCCCGGAGCTGCGCACCGGCCTACTGGACGAGACCCTGCCACTGTTCGAGCGCTACAGGGCGATGTTTGCCCTCCGCAACGACGGCAGCGAAGAGGCTGTGCTGGCACTAGGAGATGGTGTGTTTGTGTGTGTGTGTGTGTGTGTTTGTGTGTGTGTGTCCTTGCAACTGTCACGCCATTTGCCATGGCAAGCCAATGTTTTTATTAGGCATGGCAACTTTATTCATTTATTTATTTACTTTATTTATTTAGTTACGTTCATGTAACTAACCGGCGTCGGTGCGTGGTTTGATTTTGTTTTTGGTTTGTTTTTGGTTTGTTTTTGGTTTTTGGTCTGCTTCATACACGAAGCAGACTGAAAGTTTTTGTAGCTTAGACTTTTTGCTTTCGGTCAGTGTTGATACCTTTCTTTGTGCTGAGGTTCTACTGCACTGTAATGAAGCGATTGGTAGATTCATAAATAAGGTGTTACTCATTGATTTTTATTGATTTCATTACTTTTATTTGACCAGAGCAGACGGCTTAATCAAGAATGACAATGTAAGTCATTGACGATGACGAACCCGACCTTCCATCAACCCCCTCTCTGCCCCCCCCTCCCTCCACCAGGCCTGCAGTGCTCCAGCGCCCTGTTCCGCCACGAGATCGGCTACGTCCTGGGACAGATGCAGCACCCGGCCTCCGTGCCGGCCCTGCGCGCCGCCCTGGAGCGCAGCGGCGAGAGCCCCATGGTGCGGCACGAGGCGGCCGAGGCCCTGGGCTCCATCGGCCAGGAGGAGTGCCTCGAGGTGCTGCAGCGTCACTGCAGCGACGGCGAGCGCGTGGTCAAGGAGAGCTGCGAGGTGGCGCTGGACATGCTGGAGTACGAGAGCAGCGGGAAGTTCCAGTACGCCGACGGCCTGGTCCGGCTGCAGTGTTGACGCAGGAAGGACGGACGGACGGACGGACGGACGGAGGACGGACAGACGTGGGGTTGGGTCGCTACACTCCCTGAATTTTGGCGGGGAATTTTTCACGGATGTTTAGTTGCTGATGGGGGAGGTGGAAAGTACTTCATCGCTGAGGAAAGATATCCTAAGGACAGTGAGCTTAACTGTCAACGTAAAAGGTCAACAGAGTTGTACGTGTTGAACAATGGCACTGGACTGATGGAGTCGGTTGTTTGATGAAGCACAACCAAGAGTCCGGCTGCCCCTGGTTCGGTCAGGGGTGTGTACTGTGTCCAGCTGAGCCACGAGTAGCCTATGTGTGACCAGGGTGGGGAATGAGAGGTTAATGTGTTGTGCCTTGAAGGGTATATTATAAAACTTAATTTATACAACTAATGAGCTTCGATGACCGCTTTAAATTGTGTTGTACTGATTATGTTGTTTTTTTCCCCCTTATCATATTATTTGTGTTAAACTGGTTTCATCACTGAGATGATGTCTTTAGTTATTGCTATGACATTGACATTGATTGTAGCCTTGGCTTGTATTTAAATCAATTATCTATCAACACAACTCTGTCATCTAACAAAAACACAATAAACGTTCTTCCGAGCCCCAATATCTTCATAACAATAACTACATGCAAGCAGACCTTTTTTTAAATCTTAGCAAAAAAAGGGATCTTTATTATACATGTATATTTATAATGTAATTTTTATCAGCCAATTGTTGAGTGCCCGGGATCTGTGACACTTAAAATAATAGAATATGCATACTTTAAGTTTATTATCAAGGTACTGCTTTTAAATAGTTTATTTCTAATCTGTAAACCTCTGGTCAAGATTAAGTATTCATGTAACATATCAGACTGCATTCCAAAAATATGTTAATACCATTAGAATAATTTGGCTATGGAGGCTTAATGATAATGATGGCTGAAGTACCCCACTATATTTCCTCAATATATTCATATTCCATATTTTAAATACTGTGACAGTTCCTGCAGTCTGGTTTGAAAAAAAGGGGGGACCGGGATGTTTGCAATAATGTGTTCATTATATATCAGTACTAAACATGAGCATCGTTCGTTATTGGGGAACTAGTCAGCCTTTATGAGTAGGACCCAGGGGTTCCTGGACCTGAGGTTTAAGCAACGTGTAGCAGCAGGGGGTGCCACAGAAGATTGGAGAGGCTCTGAGTGGTTCTTTCGAGTTTCCTTCATAACCCAACGGGCTGACGGAGAGAGTGGGACGCTGTGGCACCATGCTTCATCCCCTGGCTGTGTTCGTGCTGGTCCTCAACGTGTCCATCACCGTCTTCTACTGGCTGTTCATCCTGACTGAGGCCTTCCAGAGGAGGAAAGCGGAGGACCAACAGCCTGCATAAAAGGTGCTTTATGTAGCATGTTGTATGGGCTTTTAATATTTTTTGATGCATAGGTTGTATTTTTTAAGGTGACGACGACATGGGATGGACGGTAGTCCCCTGCCCTCAATTGTCATTTTCGTATGACAGAAATCTAGATGCATTTTTATGAAAAAACGTGCTAGTCAAGTCCAGTAGGATCTCGATTTAAGATCATTGGCCCGCCTGAATGACAGCTATTTACCCAAATTTCCTTAAGAACATAACACAAGCTTTTCTAAGAAAAGTTGTATTGTTGGTCAGATTATATTAGGTAGATCTAAACGTTGTATTTTGCAATCTTTGTCTTTTAATCTTGTTTAACCAGTCTTTTATTTTAGTTTTTAGAAAAAATATGCAGGTGTGTTTATTGTTGAATGCATTTTCTCTACGGTTTCTAGGGTTCTTGCTGTAGTCTCTTGACCAACATAACCTTTCAACAGAGTCCTCCTTAAAACTGAGATAAGTGGCTAGCTGCAAGTTGTAGATTAAATGTCTGACTCTGTGCATTGCTACTACTATTGACTATATTCAGGGAGATTTTATTTTTGCCACCTAATTAAAACTCAGCTAATGGCAATACTTGAATTATAAACTAATAGATAACATAAACACATTTTGTTGTGCTAGGGATTGTACAACGAGCAACAAAAACTGCAAATCAAAAATGTATATCACATAGTGATCGAAGCCTTGGGGGAATGTCCAGTGCAAATTAAAGAGATTCATTAACCTTGAGTGTAAATGGATTATCCAGGTGTGCTGCGTGTGTCGGTTTGTGAAGGACAAAGAGAGGCCATGTCACAGATTATTCTAATCCCTACATACGCAGGGTAAATTAAACTGGCCGTTGTCATTGGTGAACAGAGCTGTCATTCAGTGTGCTGGTAAAAAAACAACTATACAACCTCTATGAATCTGAGCTACACTGAAAGTCTAATCAGAAAATCAACATCGAAATGTTGAATCCTTCCAACGATACGAGCAACACAACTGACCTAGCAACCCATACCAACTAACTTTCCTCCTCCGAAACAAACCAGACGATAAGATTAACAGACTGGAGCAGCTCCAGTCATTTGAGTTATGTCATCAAAGCTGTGTGATTGACCCACAGACTATAAGACCCGCAGGTGCTCTTCTACCTGCGCCAACATAACTGTCTTTCAACTGACTAGCAATCTCGAGAACCAACCTTTCAATTGAACAGCTGTCCAGCACAAGCAAGGAATCTCAGCACCCAGCTCACTTTCATACCATACCTTCAGCAGAACTAAGCAGTCTTTCCACCTCTACCAGCCATCCAGTAATATGCATCCGCTGTCGGTTTGGATACTGACTGTCAACACCTCTTTGACGGTGTTCCTGTGGAACTTCCTGTTTCGGCAGGTCTTTTGCAAGAAATTGGAAGATGACCCGGAACCCGCGGTCCCCATCACAGCATGAATAAGGTACTTTTTCTTTCATGACTGAACAGTAGTATCATATTATAGAAATAGTAATGATATTTATTTCCTTATAAGTATATAAGTATATAAGTAATGCTTAGGGTCAGCCATGCTGTGATAGGATCTTGCCACCAATAAGAATCATCTTATGTCCAAGCCCACTTTCCATCGAGGCTAACAGCATGGTGCGGTCTGTTCAACAACACTATGTTAGTGCTATTGTCCTTTTAATCAGCTTACGCTTTTTACAAAAACCTAAGCTCCTGTGGCTCGCTTTAACCTCTACACACCAGTCCCGCTTTGACGGCTTACCCTGGGATTTACCACCACACACACACACACACACACACACACACACACACACACACACACACACACACACACACACACACACACACACACACACACACACACACACACACACACACACACACTTTCAATTGACAGACTATTTTAATTTGCTGTGCGTACCTTTTGTGGTTCTATCTGTAAGGTAGCTGTTGTTTCCGCCACTGGGCCCTGTTATCACATTATATTAATTAATAAACTTGATAATATTACGTTCCATTACATTTTTGCCACCTTACAGCCAGCCCATTTGCCATTAGAAGTAAAACCTAATGCGTTGCACATCCAAGGCCTTCAATATATTATATATGATTATAGATGATCTATCATCATACATGTGTTGATAGATAGATGAAGATAGATTATCTATCATACACAGTATGTGATGATAGATATATGATGATATATTATTATATAATTATAGATTATCTATCATCATAGTCCACAATACCTAGTGGCCTAAGATCCTCCTTGTCCATGAGGAATCCTTTCCTCCATATACAGACACACTATCAATTCACACACTGTGTTTGTGCTTTTGGTTTTTTTGCAGTACACATACATGGCTCCTTCCAGCAGGGGGCTTGCTTCAAGTCAAAAGGACCCACCCAACCACAGCAAGATAGAGCAGAGAGGTGGAGAAGAGAGCGGAGGATCATTTCCAGAATACTTTCATAGCTCTTACATTCACGGTTTTCAAGTGTGGTTCAGTTGTTGATCATCTCACACTTACCGTAACTGGAAGGGTTTGTATACAAAGATGAAAGAATCAAGGCAAAATTGGAGCAAACCAAATTTTCCCCTAAATGTCCCCCTCTCAGATATCTCTTCATCTTAGTACTCCTTTCAACAGCAAAAAAGGTGAAAGTGAGGTGTGCCCTTCAGATTCAACACATTGTATTAAAGTTACAGTGTGTATTATTGAGGGGCATCAATAGACTTGTCCGAAATGGAATATAAAATTCATAAGTTTTCAGTTGGTTGCAATCTGCAATCTCTCAAAAACAATTTTAAACAACAAATATACCTCTTTTGAAATTGTCCAAGTACCCCTCCAATCCTCCATAGATATGTTTTAATATCAGAAAATCATCCCCATTGATAGACAGATGAGTGTAATTAGGTTTCATTCACATGATATATGGATATAGGCTGTATGACACATTTATTATAAAGAAAATACATAGTTGGAAATGCAGTGTGTTACAAAATAAAAATATATATATCGTGTTTTCAAAGCTGAAATTCTGTTTTTGTAGTAATACTTTGGCACTTGTTTAAGAGACATATAGGTGATGCTAATGTTAAAGCTAAACTAGGTTCCCTATTGTAACAACCCCTCCCTCCAAAAATATCATCGTTAATAAAATCAACATTTGATGAGTTATTGTCATAGTCATTGTCACCAGCATGAGTATAAAAACATGGCAAATAAGCTTGACCTATCACCTTTCACCAAACCCTAGAGCTCTGTAAAGAATATAATCTGGGGAATTGTTTTTGTATGTTGTGTGTTTTGTATAATTTCAATGAAATGAATGGCCTTGCCCTTCAACATTAAAAATAACACTGGAATAATTAAACGTAGCCTTATAATTTATTGTCAATACAACATATTGAAGTTAATGCTTGACAATTCCCTTTTGTGAATAATGGTTACTGAAACGAAATAACTGGATGTTTCGTTTATGGAACCAATAATTCTTTCCCTGAATTCTGACCTTGCATATCCGGTTAACCAAGAAATCAAGCTCCTTTAAACAGGGTCATGGTTATCAGTCACTTGAGCTGCCCAAGTTGTAGATCTTATCAGTCACGTATCAGACTCAAACCTGAATATCGGCATTTACCATATGCCCTGTTTTAGCAGTAAGGTACTTCCAGAGGACAGATAGGCCTGCAGTATTTATTTGCAACATTCTATGGGAGACTTGCGTAGTTCATCTAC